>SJYC01147868.1:0-65159 GCA_006408675.1 Madoqua kirkii
GGCAATGCCAAAGAATGCTCAAACTACTGCACAATTGCACTCATCTCACATTTTAGCAATGTTCAAAATTCTCCAAGACAGGCTTAAATAGTACATGAACTGTGAACTTCCAGATGTTCAGGCTGGATTTAGAAAAGGCAGAGGAACCAGAGATCAAATTGACAACATCTGTTCAATCATTGAAAAAATTAAGAGTTCCAGAAAAACATCTACTTCTGCTTTATTGACTATGCCAAAGCTTTTGCCTGCATGGATCACAACAAACTGTGGAAAATTCTTAAAGAGATGGGAATACCAAATCACCTGACTTGCCTCCTGAGAAATTTGTATGCAGGTCAAGAAGCATCAGTTAGAACTGGACATGGAACAACAGACTGGTTCCAAATCAGGAAAGGAGAGCATCAAGGCTGTATATTGTCACACTGCTTATTTAACTTATATGCAGAGTACATCATGAGAAATGCTGGGCTGGAAGAAGCACAAGTTGGAATCAAGATTGCCCGGAGAAATATCAATAACCTCAGATATGCAGATGACACCACTCTTATGTCAGAAAGTAAAAAACTAAAGAGCCTCTTGATGAAAGTGAAAGATGAGAGTGAAATGTTGGCTTAAAGCTCAACATTCAGAAAACTAAGATCATGGCATCTGGTCCCATCACTTCATGGTAAATAGATGAGGAAACAGCGGAAACAGTGTCAGACTTTAGTTTTCGGGCTCCAAAATCACTGCAGATGGTGATTGCAGACATGAAATTAAAAGACACTTACTCCTTGGAAGGAAAGTTATGACCAACCTAGACAGCATATTAAAAAGCAGAGACATTACTTTGCCAACAAAGGTCCACCTAGTCAAGGCTATGGTTTTTCCAGTAGTCTCGTATGGATGTGAGAGTTGGACTATAAGGAAAGCTAAGCACTAAAGAATTGATGCTTTTGAACTGTGGTGTTGGAGAAGACTCTTGAGAGTCCCTTGGACTGCCAGGAGATCCAACCAGTCCATCCTAAAGGAAATCAGTCCTGAATGTTCATTGGAAAGATTGATGTTGAAGCTGAAACTCCCAATACTTTGGCCATCTGATTTGAAGAACTGACTCCTTGGAAAAGATCCTGATGCTGGGAAAGACTGAAGGCAGGAGAAGGGGATGACAGAGGATGAGATGGTTGGATGGCATTACTGCCTCAATGGACACAAGTGTGAGTAACTCTGGGAGTTGGTGATGGACAGGGAGGCATGGCATGCTGCAGTCCATGAGGTTGCAGAGTCGGACAAGACTGAGGGACTGAACACTTTTTTTCTTTTTCTTTTTTTGGTGTGATGACCATGTAAGTCCAGATGATCCTTTAGCCAATATTTATTCCCTGCTTCTTTTCCCTACTGTGTTTTTTTAAAAGAACCATGGATGTTTTCTCTGGATTCTATGTTAATAAATAAAAAAAATCTTGCTCATATATCATATGATAGGTGGGTGGGGCTTTTTTCCCAAGCATGAGAATTTTGTCAGGGATAATTTTCAGATTATCATCTGACTGATTGTTAGAAGTGCAGGCAACACAGAGAGTTATGGTATCTTCACGAGCTACACTTCAGGTATTTTCTTTTTTGACTCCAGACCCCAGAGAGTGCTGGCTGAAAATGTTGGACTTCATTCTGGAGAAGGCAGAAAGAAAAAGCCAGTCTCACCTTTCCCAGACAGCAGCAGCAACAGTTTTCTGGAAAGTAGAAAAGAGAAAAGAAGAGGAAGATTAGACTTGAATTAAAATTGTCACTTTTTCTCCCACTGGGAGGTCATTATTTGACTTGATGTGGGATATTCGGCACTATATCTCCCTTGCTTTCAGAAGTCATCTAACAAAATCTCAGGAGGACTTGCTTATTCATAAATCAGCAGGGTAAGCTTCAGTCACATTACACCTTGCATTCTAGAAGGCAGACGCCAGGGAGAGGCGGTGGGCGTGGAGTGGTAAACTATGGACTCCGTGCCCCTCTGTGTTCAAGAGGTTGGAATTTAGAGGATTCTTGTTGTCTTCACAGGATTTAGGGTGGGATTTAATCCTACATTACCTGTCCATTATGGGTACTTCACCTCAAAAGTCCTACACTCCTTACCTACCAGGGCCCCAGGTAGAGGTAAGTGAGACACACTCCTGGGGGCAAAATTCAGGGGAAACTCTAGATAGCTCCAGTAATCAAGATAAATCGTATTCTAAAGAAAAAAAAAATAGCAAATTGCAAACAAAGCTGCTAGTTGCTTGATTTTGTAAACAAAACTCTGAGGGCTGGGATCAACGTGCGAGAGAGAGGTGGGCTTGCCCAAGTGCAGGGACAGATCCTTCATTTGAAATTTCGATACACTGTTCATTATGGATTTTTGCATTAATTTTGACTTTTTAAAATTTTAACTAAAATATATTTATCTTGATTATTAACCTTCCCCCGCCCCCGAATTCATAAATATTGCAACTGAGGCAATATTTCACTTTCACTGGACTCATCCGAGTCCCAGCCTTCAAATACTGACAGATCAACAAAAAGCTATCCACTTTTCCTAAAACATTATTCTTAGATAAGGACCAGGCCCTATACGGATGTCAGGCCGTGAAGTCCCTGCGTCCCGGTGGGTTTTTACCCAATCTGGGCTTTCCGCACTCGGGTATTACACAGAGAGCGTTCTTCCGGCCTTACCGGGAGCAGTCAGCCGACGCACCCGGGCCACCTCCGCTCAATGCACGTCTGTCCACCTTATGAGATGACCCCTCTCCTCACAGAGCTACCCGAGTTTCACCCTCCGCCAAGCCCTCGAACACCAGAGAAACCGCTGCGGTCAGAAACCGGGCACGTGTGACCGCTCCTGCGCTCTCCGGCGCGCCGGCGTGACCAGAGGTCCGGGCCGCTCCCAGCTTCTTACGAGCTGTCCAGGGGCGCGAATTGCGCCCCGCGGGGCAGTGCGCAAGCGCGGCGGCCCAAAGCGCTTTCTTCCGCCTCCTCCACCGCGGGTCGGGCGGCGCGCTGGGCTCTGGGCTGCCCTGTTGGGGGCGCTGCCGACAGGCGCCGGAGACGGGCGGGGGCCCCCGGGGTGGTCGGGGCCGGACTCGGCGCCCCGGGGCGGGGCTGCACGGGCGGGGATGGGGCGGGCGCGGGGGCGGCTAGCCGGGCAGGCGAGCGGCGGCGGCGGCGAACGGAGGGGGCGGCGGACCGAGGCGCACGGTCGGACGCGGCGCCATGCGCGGGCCCCCGGCTTGGCCGCTGCGACTGCTCCTGGGGCGCGGCGCAGCCGCCCGCTGCCCCGAGACCCGGACGCTGTCGACGCACCCGGCGTTCGCGAGGGCTGGGGGCGTGGACCCGGCCGTGCTCGCGGGTGGCTGGGCCGCGCGAGCCCCGCGGCGGTGGGCGGGCGGGGGTCCCGGGGGCCCCGCGGGCGGCGCGGGCCTGGCGCGGCTCCTGGCGCTCTGGGGGCGGCCCCCCGGGCTGTCTAGGTGCTGGGCGCTCGCCGGGCCCGTTGCCTCCAGGATCCCGCGCTCAGCGCTCCCCGGTGCTTGACCTTGGTCGCTCGGGCCGCGGGAGAGGCTTGGCGGCGCGGGCCGGCCTTGCCTGCGGCCGCTGCGACTCCCGGTCACGACCCGCTGCTGCGGCCCGCGGCGGCCAGGCGCTCGGAGGCGCAGAAGCTCCTGAGACTGGCGCAGCCCGAGCGCCGGAGGCTGGCAGGTAGGGCCCTCCTCTCGGTCACCGGCGACCTCACCGTGCGAGGTCCAGGGCCGGCGAGAGGGGCACTGCGGGGGCAGCAGGGGGCCTGGGGCCATTGGAATCGGTGAAGAGGACAGGGTGCTTTTACCTGGGCGTCCTCCCTGGGGGTACGGGCGGAGTGCGCCTGCTGTAGCGGTGTGGGTCCGCAGGTGCGCGGACAATCTGTTGCATATTATGCGAGTGGAGAGGCATCCATCTCCTTATTACAGTCGTCAAGTCCGTTTCGCTTTTACTTTGCCAGCGTTCTCAAATGACCTGGGTTGTTTGTTTGTTTTTACCTTGCCTTTGTAAAATTAATCGTAGACTCTAGTAAACCTGTTTTGTAATATGTACTTGCACTAAAAAAAAAATACTCATTATTTGCTTCAGGTTAATTTCTTAAGCAGCTAACATTATTTTTACTCTGTGAAGCAAAACGATGTAAACCTTTCAGGTTTGTCCTGTTTTTGCCTCACTGAGTGGTAGGCAGGAAGTTACTAAGCTCTTCAGAAGAGTCAGCACTGGCTATGGTCAGTGATCGGTAAACTCTAGAAGGGTTGAGAAACTACAGATTACAACTCAACTAAATCTGAACTGAGTAATTTTAGAAAGTAAAAATGAATATTTTTAGAAACAAAATCCAGATTTTGTATAGTCTCATTTTTAGCCATAAATGGAGAAATGTTTAAATGCAAAGTCCTTGTAAGGTCTAAATGGTTTTGAGGTTTCTCCAAATCTTCATTTCTTTTAATAAATATTGAGTGTTGTGTCCTAGGCCCTTGGGTTTCATTGATGAGCAGAAGAAAACCTAGTTCCTTCTCCAGCTGGGGCTGCAGTTTAGTTGGGGAAAGATATTAATGAAAAGATCATGTGAGCAGAGATAACACTGCAGGTTTGATGAGGGTTGGGAAAGAGGGTTTGTAATGTTCTTAGACTTGAAGCAGGTGAGAATCCCACATTTTTTGTTACAAATCTGTTGCTTTAGGAAGGATAGTCCTAGAGAGCAATTTGTAATATAGGAGAGGCTGGTGTGGTAGAGGAGGGCAACAGAATGGAAACATTTTACTTCTCACTGACTTTTACAGTTTAGTGGGTTCTTGGTATTACGGAGGTATAAAGAGAGTATAATCTTGTCACTTGGTTGTGGGTGTATTTTTGATGGAATTTTTTTCCCCTTGTTTCTCTTTTAAAAGAAAAACTTGAGACTAGGAGTTCTCATTGGACTATGAGCTTCTTGGGAAAACCGCTGTGTCTGCTTCATCTTTCTGTGTCTGTTCCTTAGCGTGTGTGTGGCACAGAATAGGGCCTTCAAAGAGTGCCTTCAAAGAAGGAATAAGTGATGGTCCGACCTGGCCCAGGAGGAAACCTGAGTTTAGAAACCCTGAGCACTGCAGGGTGTGTCCATCATCTTCATATGTAATTAAAAATAAGTGTAGGAAATCCAGTTTTGTTTCTGAAATTTTAGATGTCAAGAAAGGTTTTAGGTATCAGGCTCAGACTCTGTGGCGCCAACGCATTCTGGCCATGATAGGTGGCCCAACCCTGCCTCTCCGCATGGTCACGCTCTCTGTACCTTTGTACCTGTTCCCACATGTCCTGTCTGTTAGCCTGCTCAGAAGACAGCCTTTAAGGAAGCAAGAGCTGTACCTCCTTTTATTTTAAGAAGGGAAGCTAGTTAGATTTGCTGCCTTGAATAAGTGTGAATGTATAATTTGAGGGAGTAAGTCTTGGATTGGTACACTAATTTTTTCCCACCTTTCAAACAAATAATCTGCCTGCAATGCAGGAGACCCCAGTTTGATCCCTGGGATGGGAAGATCCCCTGGAGAAGGGAAAGGCTACCCACTCCAGTATTCTGGCCTGGAGAATTCCAAGAACTGTATAGTCCATGGGGTCACAAAGAATCGGATAGACTGAGTGACTTTCAATTCACTTTTCAAACAAACAGTATATACATATTGTATTTAATATGAGGAAAGCTCCTTATGAGGACACAGGGTTGCTTCAAAAGACAATATACTATTGTCTATATACTATGTTGCAGCCACTCTGAATGTTGACATTTGTAAGATTAAGAGAACAGTTGAGGGGGTCACTGTTAATTGGTAAGTTATCCTTGTAGGAGCAGCCTTAGACGTTGGCCCATCTCTTTGCAATGCTGGAAATAATGAGCATGTGTGTGTGGGTGTGTGTGTGTGTACTTTAAATCAAGAGGCTGAAAAAAAGCTGAATTGAAGAGAAGGAATTCCAATGTTTGTTAATTTTTAGAGAAAGAAATACAAAAATTCTTCTTCAGAAATTTAACTATATGATTGAATAGCAGTGTTTTTATCTGTGTTCAGCAGTTTGCTGAACATGCTGCCTTAACTGACCGGAAAGCTTTGATCTTAAGTGATTTGTA
This sequence comes from Madoqua kirkii, assembly GCA_006408675.1. Taxonomy (NCBI): domain Eukaryota; kingdom Metazoa; phylum Chordata; class Mammalia; order Artiodactyla; family Bovidae; genus Madoqua; species Madoqua kirkii. The sequence goes on from SJYC01147868.1 coordinate 6,125, forward strand.
TCAGAAATTTTAAAAACAGGGTCTGCGGTCTGAGACGCCTGCAGGTATTTGCTGAAGACCATCATGTCCATCTCTCTTCTGAAGGAACCACAGTCCTTGATGTGCCCCTTGACCCTTCCTCCCATGTCTCACTTTGTGTTGGAATTTGTAGATATCTTCCAACAGCTGTGGCTACAAGGTTGCTCTGCAGTCATTTTTCACTGATAATTTGTCTTATCGTCTTTGTCACAGGAGTCTTAAAAGATGAAGGAGCTCACTGAGGAGCCCCTGTGGCTGATGGGATAAGAGGTAACTGGTCTGAGCTGTGCTCCCGCTCTGGCAGATAGAAGAGGCTGCTGGGGCGTCCAGTGAGTGAGCAGATGGGAGCACCATGCATGGAGTTGGGAGCTAGGAGTGAGCCCAGGGCCTGAGGGGACAGTGGGATGACGATGATGGAGGGTCTTGGTGCCGTGGGTACCATGGGGATTGTCTTGTTCATAATTCCCAGGTGGAAAGAAAGAAAGTGAAAGTCACTCAGTTGTGTCTGACTCTTTGTGACCCCATGGACTGTCCACGGAGTTCTTTAGGCCAAAGTACTGGAGTGAGTAGCCTGTCCCTTCTCCAGGGGATCTTCCCAACCCAGAGATCGAACCCAGGTCTCCCGGATTGCAGGTGGATTCTTTACCAGCTGAGCCACATGGGAAGCCCAAGAATACTGGAGTGGGTAGCCTATCCCTTCACCAGCAGATCTTCCTGACCCAGGAATCGAACCAGGGTCTCCTGCATTTCAGGCAGATTCTTTACCAACTGAGCTATCAGGGAATATCAATATCCCAGGTGGGTCACTGGTCAAGTGTGGAAGTTGCATGTCCAGCCCTCCACCCCCAAGCTGTTCACTTAAATACAGATAAGGACTTGTGTGGTTTGAGATGAGGACAGTTCTTAGAACCTGATGCCCGCCAGGAGCTTTTGCTACATTCATAGTTGAATATTACAGAGCTAGACCGTTAAGTGACCAGAACGAAGAACTGATGAAACCATCGGGTGTGGTAAGCAAGGAGAGGGCAAGGCGTGCTTAGAACAGCTGCATCCTGCAGCCCAGGCTGGGAGCGAAAAGTTCTGACAAAGGATAGTGCTGGGCAGTGTGGCTGAACCTCAGAACAGAGTTGTTCCAGAAAGCCTGATAGTGCTTCAGAAATACCACATTTCAGAGAAAACCTGAACATCCTGTAGCTGTGCTGTGATACGTGCTAGTTAGAGTTGATTCAAGAGTGAAATACCAGATATTGAAGGGACTTAGTATGGGAAAAAAAAAATGTGAATTTTCTTTATGATTTAATGTTCATTGATGACTAATACTTTGGATATATTGGATCACATAAAATATGTTATTAAATTAATATTACCTGTTTCTTTTTAATGTGGCATCTGGAAGATTTTAAGTTCTGTGGGCAGCTCGCATGGCGTGTGTGCTGGACAGAAGTGCCAGTCGTGGGCAGGCCCATTGTGGTTCCTGCGGCACAGATGCCATGTCTGTCGTTTGCACTCTGGCCTTGCCCAGACCTTTGTCTCCAGGTCACTCCACAGCCTCAGAGGCTTCCTTAGCGCTCCACTTCCTGCTGACTGTCGGCCCTTTCTACATCTTGCCTTGTCCAGCTTAGCTACTTGCCAGGCTCCTTCACTTCAGCCTCTCACCTGCCTGGGCCCGCTACTCCTGTGTTCTCTGTGGATGCTGAAAATGCCTTTCCTTCTCTGTCCCTCCTCTCAGAGTGTGGGACACAGCTGGCAGGGGCACTGGTCGGTCCTGACTACTTCCTGTGCCAGCTGTAATACACTGTGTGTGTGCTCAGTCGTGTCTGACTGTTTGCGACCCTATGGACTGTAGCCCACCAGGCTCCTTTGTCCATGGGATTTTCCAGGCAAGAATATTGCAGTGGGTTGCCATTTCCTTTGCCAAGGGATCTTCCAACCCAGGGATCTCCCAGTGGCAGGTGGATTCGTTACCACTAGCACCAGCTAGGAAGCCCAGTATGTTAATAGATAATAGTGGATACTTATCGTTGATTTAGCTTCCCTGGTAGCTCAGATGGTAAAGCGTCTGCCTGCAATGCGGAAGACCTGGCTTTGATCCCTGGGTCGGGAAGATCCCCTGGAGAAGGAAATGGCAGCCCACTCCAGTACTCTTGCCTGGAAAATTCCATGGACTGAGGAGCCTGGTAGGCTACAGTCCATGGGGTTGCAAAGAATCGGACATGACTGATCCACTTCACTTCACTTCACTTCATCATTGACTGGACACTGACACTGGACTGGAGACGTCATGTGTGTGTGTCATTTCTCACATTTCCTTGAGGGAAAGGTTATTTTTATTGCACCTTCTAGGTGAATAAACTGAGGTGCAGAGAGTTTGAATGACTCAGTTGAGGTCAGACAGCTAGATGACAGAGCTAGGGCACTGATTCTATCAGTCCCAACTTCAGAACTCCCCAGGTCTCCCCAAATCTCAGGTCCTGTGGAGTTTAGCTCTTAAAAATGCCTGCATTCCTTGTCACTATCCTATCCCCACTACCCATCCTCCCCACTTCACCTTAGTTCCCCTCTTGCCTGGAGCAGGGCAGCCTCAGGTCCTTTCATTTCATTCTACAGCTGGAGTGAATCATTTAAAATACAAACCTGACCTCTCACTCCCCAGCCTGAGACCCTGTTAGGCCTGCCTTGCTGCAGCGGCCCTGTTCTCTTTGAGATCCTGAAGCCTCCTACCTGTCCTCTGCACCACAGTCCCCACTCCAGCATTATCCAGCAGCCTTTCTGCTCCCTGGCTGGCCTCACCCTCCCCAGCAGATGTCACTGGTGTTTTCTCAGCTTGGTTGTGGGAAGATAAAGACAGATTTTTGTCTCGGAATGTGGTTCTGCAGTAGATGAACTGGGTGACCCTGTGCAAGCTCCCTCTAAGTGCTTGAATTTCGCCTCTGGAAAATGAGGATGGTGAGAGCATTGTTGGAGGAGACAATGTGTGGCAAATGCTTCAGATAGTGGTGGGTAGTTAATGCCTTAGTCCATGAGTGACATGGGCTTGCTGCACCTGCCTAGCTCAGTGGGCAGATGAGTCCTTAAAAGTGCTGTCCTGTGTCTAGCGGTGGTAGACAGGTTGTACAGCCTTTGCTGCCCCCAGAACTGCCGGTCCAGGACCTGGGTACTGGCCACAGCCTTCTCCGAACAGCCTGCCTTTCAGATTTTCTTTCTTTTCAAGGAGATTGCTCTCATTCTTTGAATGCCACGACTGGATAGACTTAGGGTAACAGAAGAATGCTTGAAAATACCTGTTTAGAGACAGTAACAGGCAAGGAAGAGGAGTAAGCTAATGCTGAATGAACCGTGGGAAAAGATGGAGAATATCCAGAACGATTGTGGTTTACTTGGTTCAGCAGGTCTGGGGAGGAATCAGAGAGGATAGTTGTGTTGCAAATACATGATTCATGAATTTCAGAGATGGTGTTGTGTAGTAAAATCTTAACAGAAATCCAGCTAACCCAAAGCAGATTTTTTTTTTTTTGTATACATTTAACTTGTAGAAGATCCAACAAGTCCATCCTAAAGGAAATCAGTCCCGAATGTTCATTAGAAGGACTGATGCTGAGGCTGAAACTCCAATACTTTGGCCACCTGATTCAAAGAACTGACTCATTTGAAAAGACACTGATGCTGGGAAAGATTGAAGGTGGGAGGAGAAGGGGACGACTGTAGTGAAATGGTTGGATGGCATCACCAACTCAATGGACATGAGTTTGAGTAAACTCCAGGAGTTGGTGATGTACAGGGAGGCCTGATGTGCTGCAGTCCATGGGATTGCAAAGAGTCGGACATGACTGAGTGACTGAACTAAACTGAACTTGTAAAAAAAACAGGCAAATGGCAGTAATACTTTTTTTTTTTAATTTAAAGGGGAGATCCTAAAACGATTTTTTTTAGGGTTGATTATTTTGGCTTTGCTGGCTCTTCGTTGCTGCGTGTGGGCTTTCTCTAGTTTCAGCAAGTGGGGCTACCCTTTAGTTGTGGTGCAGGGACTTCTCATTGCAGGGCTTCTTGCTGTGGAACAGACTCTAGGCTTCAGTAGTTGTGGCGTGGGGGTTCAGCTGCCTTGCTGCAAGTGGAATCAGTGTCCCGACCAGGGGTCAAACCCATGTCAGCTGCGTTGGCAGGCGGGTTCCTAACCACTGGACCACCAGGAAGCCCCTGGAACGAAGTTTAACTCAGCCAAATTCCTCTCTCTTTGTAATCATTATCATTACTATGTAAGAACTAGTGTGTGTTCATGCTGTACAGGTTCTTATTTTGGAATCAACTGAATTTGAAGACTAGAGGCGGGAGGGAGATGAGCCCTGGTAGCACTTTGCATATACATTACACTTACAGAAGTATTTGCCAAAGGGAAGAAACAGATTAGAGAAACTGCCTGCTGATGTCAGATGAAACAGGTCTTCCGGGTTAATTCCCGGATCTCCAGGACACTGGTTTCCATGGCCGTGCCCTGCAGAACCTGAGCTACACATGCTTTCAGGACCCTTGGGCTTTCAGTGCTCCTGAGCACAGTTATCAGGAGCACAGAGTTTTGAAACAAGAGCCTGAGTCTTACAGCAAAATAAAATGGCACTTGTCCAGGTTTATATTATGCAGTCAGGCACGTGGGTTTCCTGGCTCCTGTAAAGGAGTCATTTCCACACAGACTTTCTGAGCTACCAGATCTTATATTTCTCTTTAGGCTGTTGTTGAACTTTGATATGCTTTTCTCCCTCCTTTGCCAAAGTTCAGTTTGTTCATTCATCCAGCCAGTATTTATTGAGCTTATACTATATTCCTGTCCCTGTAGGCAGTCAGGATATAACGGTGAACAAAATAGAAATCTTTTCTCCTAATGGAGAGATACAGTAGATAAGTGAAACTTCCCAAAGGCTGGGAAATGCCGAAAAGAGAATGAAAGGTGTGTCGGGGTTTATGTTATAGATGGGGTTACAGAGCAGGCCTCCTTTGAGGGGAGGTGTTAGAAGACCCCCAGGAGGCAGAGAGTCTGGGCAGTATTCCTGACTTAACAAGCTCATATTTCTCCTAGAGCTGTTTGCCAGCTAAACTACCGATTGGCAGAGTTTGCTCTTAACTCTTTGCATTAAGATTTTGTAAAAGTGAAGCCTTTCACTGAAGTGTTAGCTTTAGGCAAGACACAGAGAAGCTATTTGCAGGGTGTTGGGAGCACCCATTCCCCATGCTGTGTCGACTTAGGGTCCTTGCCATTGAGTGATGGTGCTAGCAGTGGGGTGGGGGGGGTCAGGAGGGACAGAGGGAGCCCCAGGAGGACTGACCTTGAAGGTTCACAGTAGCATACATATGCACCCTGCCCCAGTCACCTGGTGCCACTCTGCAGAAGGAACCTGTTACTCGTTTGTTACTTCCCTGGAGGTGTTTTGTACGTGTGTGCATGCTAAATCGCTTCGGTCATGTCTGACTCTTTGCGACCCTGTGGACCCTAGCCCACTAGGCTCTTCTGCCCATGGGATTCTCCAGGCAAGAATACTGGAGTGGGTTGCCATGCCCTCCACCAGGGGACTTTTCTGATCCAGGGATCGAACCTGCGTCTCTTATGTCCTGCATTGGCAGGCGGATTCTTTACCACTAGCGCTGCCTGGGAAGTTCTCTGACCATGGCCCAGCTGTAAAGGTAAACATGTGGATGTACGTGTTTATTTTTGAAAGATCACTGGGTATGTCAGTTTAGGGCCTCCAACATGCAGATGTCAGAACAGAATGAGATGTACAAGAGATATACTGGGGTGAACACATGTGAGAGATAAGGCCCAAGGAAGTAGGAGTAGGTGGGCAGAGCCTTTGGTCACAATGCAGGTCTGAAACCATGATCCCCCTTGAAAGCTTCTGTTTACTTTCTTAAACTGTGATGCCAGTGGAGAGGTACCAGGTGTACATTTCAGACATTTAGACAGTATATACAAACTGAGCCATTTGCCTGTTGGGTATACAGCTTCAGGCTGAAGAATTTCTAGGGTTGTTTTGTGCCTACATGAACTTAAGAAACAACTAGCAAAAAAGCCCCACAAACATTTGTGTCCTCCGCTTTTCTTGATAACAGTGTGGCTTAGTGGATTGCCTCATGTTGCTTTCCATAGTCACCTCATTGTTTTTAATGACTGCATAATATATATAAAATACATGTTCCATAATTGATTTAACTTTTCTTCACTAAGGAATGTTTGGAGTATTTTGAATCTTTTGTTGGTATAAGCAATGCCTTAATGAACACCCTTGAGTGTACCTTTTTTTGCATACACATATGGGAGTGTATCTACACATTAGAGAGAGGATTAGTGGACGAAAGGGAAGGGGCAGTTACATTTTGACTGGTAGGATCTAATCACCTTCCACTGCAACTGTACCAGTTTGCATAGCTACTAACAGTGTAAATACTGCTTCCTTGCAGCTTTACTAACAGGGTGTTGTCAAACTCTGAGCTTTGCCAATCCAGAAGATGAAAAATGATACATCTTTGTGGTTAAATTTGCATTCCTTATTATGAATGTAGTTATCTGTGACACATGCTGTTCCTATTTGGATTTTCTCAATATTTTCTTTTCTGAAAGGATTCTGTGCCTTCGTCTTTTTTTAAGGAGTGTGAACAGTTGTGTTCTTCTTGCATATTTTTATAATCATGGTGATACTCTGGTACTTTATTTCCCAAAGCAGTCATATTAAGAAGGAAGGTATCACTTATGCAGTGGATGCCCATACCTGCTTTCTATAGCCTACAATCTTGTGAAATATTAGACATAATCAAGAGCTTTACCTGTGTAGTTTGATCTTCAAGCTAAGATATGGTTAGATGCCAAGGAGTAACTACATATAGCATGAACGCAGGAAAAATGTCATCTGAGTTGAACCCCTAAATCAAGAGGCAGGAGGGAACCAGAGTGGATTTTTGTGGTTAGCTCTCAGTTACTCCTGGGGAAGAAGAGAGGAACAGACCAGGGTGAAGCCAGATCGTCTGGTCTGGATACTTGAGTAGGATCAGTGCCCTCTACAGACACCCTGCCTGATATGGCCCCAGAACCAGATCTGGCTCTCCTCTTTAGTCAGGGGTCCAGGAGCTAAAGGAAGGAGGCTCCCAGCATCTGAGCATCACACGCTCTGAAAAGTTTATTCGGGAAAGAAGCTGATGAACTCAGCGCCCTGTTCCTTGGGCAAAGCACCGAAGAACCGGAGAGTTGCTTGTATTTTCCAGCTGCAGTTGGGTTTCTGGCGGTGTCCAGTGTCATCACCATGTCCGCCCCCTTCTTCCTGGGGAAGATCATTGACGTCATCTACACAAACCCCTCTGCAGACTGCAGCTCCAGCCTGACCCACCTCTGCCTGGCGCTCGGAGGCGTGTTCCTGTGCGGTGCCGCGGCCAATGCCGTCCGTGTCTACCTCATGCAGACGTCAGGTGCTGGGACCCTGCTCCTGGGTGGCCTGGGTGGGGCGGGTCTCGTGGGCACCCTGTGCTCTGGCCCCTCGCCCCCAGCTGGGGATCATGGTGGACAAGGGACTCTGTGCTCACCCCTCCTCTCCCAGCATTAGAGCTCAGTTGCCTGTATGTCTCCAGGAGGTTGGGTGGTGGTGCGCAGCCGCCCGCGCAGGGCAGCCCCTGCACGTGGCGTCGGGTGATGTTGCTCAGTATCGCTGTGTGTTCCCTGGACACCCCTTCTATCCCTCCTGTCTCTCCATCCCTGCTGAGCTGCCCGCGGCATCGGGTGATGCTGCTCAGTGTCGCTGTGTGTTCCCTGGGCACCCTCTCTATCCCTCCGCTCTCTCCATCCCAGCTGAGCTGCCGGCGCGGGGCAGCCCCTGCACGTGGCGTCGGGTGATGCTGCTCAGTGTTGCTGTGAGGCCTGTTAATTGATAGGCAGTGACACCACCATGGTGACGGAGCCTGGGACACCCAACTCCAGTCAATTGCTGGCCCTTCCGCTGATAAAATGCTCTGTAGATAATTAGCCAATTCTTGCCATTTGGAAGCTAAATCCAGGAAAGGACTGTGAGAGGGAAGCAGAATTAGCTTGCGAGAAGTCAGTGTGATACAGCTGTGAACTGCACTGCTGGCCCCACGGGCTGTGCTCACTACGGGGAGCTCTGCGCTGGCCAGAAGTGCATGGGTGCTTGGCTGTGTCTGGTCTCCCACCAGGCCATGACCTGGGCAGCTGCGGGTGTGCAGCTGAGCCCCCGCTGATGGTGCCTCTTTTGCCTTGCAGGTCAGCGCATCGTGAATAGGTTGAGGGCTTCACTCTTCTCCTCAGTGCTGAAGCAGGAGGTGGCTTTCTTTGACAAGACACGCACAGGAGAGCTGATCAACCGTCTGTCTGCAGACGCAGCCCTCCTGGGGCGCTCAGTGACGGAGAACCTCTCAGATGGGCTCAGGGCTGGAGCACAGGCCTCTGTTGGCATTGGCATGATGGTACGTCCCTCAGCTGCTGTGTCCCGTCCGTGCACCCTGGCGGGGTGAGCCGCACTCCAGTGAGCTGTGCTCAGCACTGTGCAGAGGCCTTGGGGACCCGGGGCAGTTGCCTTGTTGTTGGCACCTGAACCTTCACTTCTTATCTGGAGAGCAGACTGTAGCTTTTACAAAAGCCTTGTTGCCTGGGTTCTAAGAACGTGTAAGGGTGGGAATGAGCCCAGGTGCTGAGTGCTGGACTGAGGAGGAGCACTAGCCTGTCAGTCTGTCCAGCCATCTGTCCTCAAAGTCAGGAAACTGCTACTGTCAGTCATCTCTACAGGACCTGAGGGTTGTTCCCTGTCCTCCTCCTGTCAGGAGCAGGATGGGCTCCCTCTGCACAGACAGGCAGCTCTGCAGTCATTTACCCTCTCCACCCATCACATCTGTTCCTCCTTAGCTGGGGACTGGAGCCCCTCACATCTGCTTGCCTCCATTCATACCAGGTGTCTGAAGACACACCTTTTCCTGTGCTGCTGGCCGGAGAAATGTAGTGCAGGCCACGTGTGCAACTTAGATTTTCTAGTTATTGTTGTTGTTCAGTCACCAAGCAGTGTCTGACTCTTTGTGACCCCAGTACATGAACTGCAGTACACCAGGCCTCCCTGTCCCTCACCGTCTCCCGGAGTTTGCCCAAGTTCATATCCATTGAATCAGTGATACCATCCAACCATCTCATCCTCTGTCACCTCTTTCCCTCCTGCCTTCAATCTTTCCCAGCACCAGGGTCTTTTCCAGTGAGTTGACTCTTCACATCAGGTGGCCATAGTATAGCAACATCAGCTTCAGCATCAGTCCTTCCAATGAATACTCAGAGTTGATTTCATTTAGGATGAACTGGTTGCATCTCCTTGCGCTCCACAGGACCCTCAAGAGTCTTCCACAGCACCACAGTTCGAAAGCATCAATTTCGATGTTCTACCTTCTTTACGGTCCGACTTTCACATCCATATATGACTACTAGGAAGACCATACATACCCTTGACTATATGGACCTTTATATATAAAGTGATATCTATGCTTTTTAATATACTGTCAAGGTTTGTCATAACTTTCCTGCCAAGAAGCAATTGTTTTCTAATTTCATGGCTGCAGTCATCATCCTCAGTGCTTTTAGAGCCCAAGAAGAGGAACTATGTCACGGCTTCCACCTTTCCCCCTTTTATTGGCCATGAAATGATGGGCCCGGATGCCATAATCTTAGGTTTTCTTTTAATATGGAGTTTTAAGCCTGCTTTTTCACTCTCTTCTTTCACCCTCATTCAAGAGGCTCTTTTAACTCCTCGCTTTCTGCCATCAAAGTGGTATCATCTGCATATCTGAAGTTGTTGATATTTCTCTAGTAGCCACATTTCAAAAAGGAAAAAGAGGAAATTCAATAGCAGTCTAGTGGTTAGGACTTTACCCTTTCACTGCTGAGGGCCTAGGTTCAATCCTGCAAGCTGTGTGGAGTAGCCAAAACAATTTTTTAATAAAACAGAAAGAAAGGTGAAATGAGATTAATTTGATAATAATTTTACTTAAGTCAATATAAACAAAGTATTATCAATTCAACATGTATTTAATATAAAAATTATTAATCAAATATTTTTCATATTAGGATTCTGAAATATACTGTATATATTTACAGAACATGTAAGTCTGGATGCTTTCATTGGAAATAATCAATATTTAGATTTTGTAAAATTTGTGGTTGAAAAGCACACACCAAAATCTCCAGATATACTTAAAACTTTGTTAGTAACTGAACAGAAATGGAATATCAGCTTTTGAAATTTAATTTTAATTACAGCTAAAATTTAAAGTGTAGTTCCCTAGCACCGGTGACCAGTAGCCATCAATGCTGTCATCTTGGTGCAGTTCTAGACCCTAGAATGAGGACTGTGGCTGATTTTTCCTCATAGGTGGAAAAGCTGAAGTTTCTGACCAGTGTCCCAGAGAGCATTCGGTCTGGAGCAGAAGGCTGTGTTGCCAGAGTGAGCCTGTAAGGTCTACCATACAGAATGGAAGACAGCTTTGAAATCTTGTGTACACTCAGCCAAGAGAGAAGCAAAGCTCTGGGAGAAGGCTCTTCTATACTAAATAAAGCACCGTTTCCAGATATTAATAGTCTGGGGCTCAAGAAGAGTAGCAGTTGAAGGGCAGGGTGTCAGAGGGCCTGTCTCAGTACCTTGAGCTGCATAACAGTACCACAAGTCGGGGCTCAAACAGCAGAAGTGTATTTCCCACAGATCTGGACTCTGGGAGTCCAAGGTCAAGGTGCTGACAAAGTAGGTTCGTTCTGAGGCCTCTTCCTGTGGCTTGCATGCAGCCACCCTCTCACTGTGAGCTCTGTTCACATGGCCTGTGCTTGTGTGGAGAGAGCTGGCTACTCTTTTAAAAAGACAGGATCAGGCCCCTCACCCTTATAACTGCATTTTACTTTAATTTCTTCCTTAGAGGCTCCATCCACATCCAGCCCCGTGGGGGTGTAAAGCCTGTGAGTTTTGAGGGGACACAGATGCTCAGCTGGAGAAGGCAATGGCACCCACTCCAGTACTCTTGCCTGGCAAATCCCGTGGATGGAGGAGCCTGGTGGGCTGTAGTCCATGGGGTCGTGAAGAGTCAGACACGACTGAGTGACTTCACTTTCACTTTTCACTTTCATGCATTGGAGAAGGAAATGGCAACCCACTCCAGTGTTCTTGCCTGGAGAATTCCAAGGATGGGGGAGCCTGGTGGGCTGCTGTCTCTGGGGTCGCACAGAGTCGGACATGACTGAAGTGACTTAGCAGCAGCAGGAACAGATGTTCAGCTTATAGCAGGGCCTCATGAAGAGGCATGCCCTGGGATCTGGCCTTTAGCTCTGGAGGGACTGACATATTCATTCTTTCTCATGGGTCCCTGGACCCGACTATGGTAAGCTTGCTTCCAAGAACCTAATGATGTCTGTACCATACTGTCAGTTTAGCAGTTTACATGTGGGTTCTTCTCCCCCTGTTGAGATGTGTGTTCCTGATTCTGCAGCACTCCTTTCCGTAACAGCACCTGCCTCATCCTTCAGAAGGTTATCTCTAAGCATGGAATTGGAGCACAGGGAGGGAGGGTCCTGAGACCATCCTCAAGCTCAGGAACAGCAAGTGGTGTTCCTGCCCTGTGGTGCAGACAGCTTGCCTGGGCTGTGTTGTGTTCAGACCTACTCAATTGCCTTGCTGCTCCACCTGTGTCCTGTAGGCCACTGACACCCCAGTGCCTGCTTGTCTGTTCAGGGTGGCCCATCCCCAGAGGTCAAGATACTGAGCTCATTGCTGCCTCAGGGCCCTGCACCTTCTCTTCCAAGACCACAGGGCACTCCAGGCTTTCTCTCTCTCTGTCTCACCTGTTTTCTCTCTGACTCCCACCTCACCTCTCCCCTTAAATGGAACTCCCCATGGGTCAGTTACCTCCCAGGTACCTAGGATAGTGTCTGCTGCCTGTAGGCCTTAGGTACTCAGTTGTTGAATGAGTAAATAAGTGAATAATTGCTTGATCCATCCTTCACTTACATTTCCGTCTGCAGGTTTCCTCTAGCATTTTAGGAGAGTCTTACCCTGATGATACTATTTTATAATGAATAATGATGCTAATGCCATTTAAAATATCACCTAATTGCAGGGTTGGCTATAGGAAAACGCTATTGTGTTACTTACTCTTTGGGCAACTCCAGTTGTTAGGAGACTCCTTTTGTTGAGTCCAGATCCATTTGCCTGAGATTCCAGTCCTGTGAGCCATGCAAACAGCTCTAACTTGGTTGTCACACCTCTGCAAGTCCTCCTTCAACTTTGTCACATGATGTGGGGATTTTTGGCCTTGCTGCCATCTGAGTCATCTCAGGGAGACATTGCTCTGTTGTTCAGAACCCTTGATGCAGACTTGAATACAGAACTCCTGGTGTGGTCTGGCCAGTGTGGAGCAGAAGGGGTCTCCATCCTCTGTCCCTACTGTTCTGTTGAGTCGTGTGGTCTGATTTGCATAGCCCTGGCCCAGCATCGCACCAGTAATGGTACAGCATTGCAGGGCAAAGGGGCTCCACAGCCTCAGAGGCTGTCACATTACTCCCGTGTGGCGGCTGAATATTCATGGGGCTTTGTGAAGACCACGAATGTCTGAAAAGTTCTACCAAATAGCACCTTTAGGCCTACCTATTAATTTAAACATACACATGTTTACCATGGGCAGTGAGAGTATCTTGCTACTCTGTGTAACACATATGTTTTGGATTTTTTGACAGTTTTTTGTGTCCCCTAAACTGGCCACGTTTGTTTTGAGTGTGGTACCTCCAGTGTCCATCATCGCTGTGCTTTATGGCCGGTACCTGCGGAAACTGACCAAAGTCACCCAGGACTCCCTGGCGCAAGCCACTCAGGTAAAGGCCCTCCCTGGTGTGGCCTCCACTTGCATGAACTCAGAGCTAGGTCATCGGTGGGCAGACCCAAAGGAATGTGTTTAGCCTTTCCAAAAGTACATCCTTTGCCTCGTGTTAGCCCTGCAGATCCTAGAACCCAAAGTATTCTGCCTTCTAGACTGATTTCTGCCCACACCTCAGTACTGATCCAACTTGACTACATCATATGAGCTTAAGTCACTGTTTTTTTATAGGGTGAAAAGGCTAATCATGTTCTGAAAATAGTTGTTCTGGATGATACTCTACCCTTTATTAACTAATAAGTGTGGCTTTCTAGTGCTATCCTTGTAATGTTGTCCAGTTTTGTCTTTCTTAAAAATTAAAAATAATCATTATGTTTTCCTTATAAAAACCATGCATATTTATGAAAATAAAATTTTGTGAAATATAATGAGAAAAAAAGTGCATAATCCTAGCTCTGAATGAATGTTATTAACATTTTGGAGTCTATGTTTTTTATCTTATCTTTCTCACTGCATAAAAATATATTTATTTATCTACCAACCTTCTCACTTATTTTTCTATCTACCTATATATATGATGTGTGTATGTATAGATACATATTTGTTTCCAAAAGCAGGATTCTTCACATACTCTGCTTTGTAGTCTGTTTTTTACTTAGTTGCATATGACAAGCAGCTTTCTGTTGATAGTATCTTAAACGTGAGAACCACATTTTAATTTTGCCTCCTGTGAAATGTTTGTATTATTCTCCCAGCTAGCTGAGGAACGTATTGGAAACATAAGAACTGTTCGAGCTTTTGGGAAAGAAATGACTGAAATAGAGAAATACACAAGCAAAGTGGACCATGTTATGCAGTTAGCAACGAAAGAGGCATTTGCTCGGGCTGGCTTCTTTGGAGCAGTAAGTTGATTATTTTGGAAAGAATGAAAAGTGTAGACGTCATGATCAGGAGAGATTTTTATTCTGTGACTCTCAGCATACATAGAAAATACTTCCTTTCTCCCTCAAGACTAAGAATTACCATTCTTAAAAATATTTTTGTGACGGAGGGGGAAAACAAGTAAATGTAATTAAAGGAAAGGTGGTGAGACCAAAACTGTGGATCAGGCCCTGATTCCCAGAGTGTGGTCCAAACCGGGCACATCAGCTTCACCTGGAAACTGGTTAGACAAATGGACCTCAGCTCCACGAAACTCTTAGAATGGAGCTGGCGATCTGTCCTTTAGCCCCAGGTCATTCTGGTGTAGGCAGTTTTAAACCCACTGAGGATTAGCCAGAATAACAGTGTATTCAAGAAGGGAGTATAAGAAAGTTGACCACATTGATCACAGGGAACTCAGGTAGGACACTGAGCTAGAAAATCACCATGATGGCAGTCACAATACTTTCAAAGTGGAAAGATAGTAGTAGAGGTGATTCAGTAATGGCCGTAACTGAACAGACAGGAAGCCCTTAGGAGGCACACTTACAGAGACTATGTACCTAATGCATATCAGAGCAGATAAGCCCGGTATCTTACCTGGCTTCTCAGTGCAGCCTGCCCAGCCCACCATGGTAGAATACATCAATATCTTCCATTTAGGGGAGGCATCCTTAATATCATTTTTTTCCCTTTGCAAATAGATTAGATTGAGTAAAATAGGAATCTGATGGGTAGCTTAGTATCTAGGTTTCCATGTTTATAAGATTATTTCCTTCAGTATTACGATATTTCAGAAATAGTTTTGAGAGACTTAACCTGGCTTTCCAGCAGTTAAGATTTCATGCTTCCATTGCAGGAGGCAGAGATTTGATCCCTCGTCAGAGAACTAAAATCCCATATGCTGTGCAGTATAGCCAAAAAAAAAAAGAATTTTAAAATTCAGATTAAAATGTATTTTGGGAAAATCTTGCTTGATGGTTAAATGCATAAAGGAAATTCTGCACAGTGTGAATGCTTTTTGCATTTGGGGTCATTGATTCTCACCTGACTTCTGTGTTTTCTTCCCTTAACAGACTGGGCTCTCTGGGAACCTGATCGTGCTTTCTGTCCTGTACAAAGGAGGGCTGCTGATGGGCAGTGCCCACATGACAGTGGGCGAACTCTCCTCCTTCCTAATGTATGCTTTCTGGGTTGGAGTAAGCGTCGGAGGTATATAATTTAAATAGGCTTGGGAATTAATGAAAAATCAGGTTATAGTTTCTGAAATGAAAACTTAATTTCCCATTACTTCACTACTCATCAGTTAACTAACTGCGAAAACATTTCCTAGAATGTTACTCCAACCTGATTTTGAAGGACAGAATAAAGATGAGTGTGATCCTCTCTGGGTTAAGAAGTGTTAGATTTTTGCAGGCCCCCTGGCCACCCATAGCTCACAGAGCACAGGGATTGGTTCCCAGCCAGCATGCAGGGCAACCTGTTCCCTTTCATTGTAGCATGGATGTTGGGGAGGAAGGATGGTATGAACAGGCACGTGCAGGAACCTCATCCTCTGATGGTGATGCTTTCATGACGGGCAGGTTGCTGGCAGGGAGAAGCCAACCATGTTCAAAACTAGTGAACAATCCAAAATAGAAGTGATAAAGTACATGAGACACAGTTGCTTGCTTTTGTAAAGAGTCTCTCAGAGCCCAGCTTTCCTTGTCCGCCCCTGAGTGAAGGGAAGCAAGCTCCTTGGAGGCAGAACTGTGTGGAGTCTGCAAAGCCTCAGGCAACCTGGAGCAAATGGTTTCCTCCTTTTTGTTTTCCTTCCTTTCTTTGAAAACCAAGATGGAAAGGTTAGATCAACAGCCTCAAGACTGGTTAAAGGAGCTCAAGTATCCCACAGGGTCACCTCAACTTTTTGTTTTCAGGGTTCCAGAGTTTTCTCCTGGTTAAAGGAGAGGCTTTTCCTTAGACATCCACAGACAAGTAAGGATATTTTCTGGACTGAGAGTTCCAGAGATCCATTTAAAATAACATTTTAGTTCTGCTGGCTGGTCCTGAAGAAAAATCTGTTCCAAGATGTTTCTGGGTGCTGAGTGACTTGCGAGGCAAGACCGGTTCAGGATGCTGGTAGTATTGTTTCTTTCTTTCCGTCTCTGGGGTTGGGTCTGACAGGCTGTAGGGTCGCACACGGTGTGGTCATGTTCCCTGTTCCGAACAGGTCTGCTGACCACCACCTGCCCTCTCTGTGACCTTTGTGTGCACCTTTCATATTTAGCCATCACCAGCTTTCCTCCTGGCCCCCGTCTTGTGCTTCTGCCACATTTGACTTGATCTTTCTTAAAAGTTTTCCATTTTAATGAACTTTAGCTTAACAACATATTCTTTCATGGAGTGTGCTTTTAATATACTTAAAAAGTCATCTCTGAAGCCATGGTCATGTAAGTTTTTCTCTTATGTTGTCTTCTAGGAGCTTTATAGTTTTGCATTTTATGTTTAGATCATTTTGAGTTAATTTGTGAAAGATATAAGGCCTGTGTCCTGATTTGTTTTTTGCACATGGAAGTCTAGTTGTTGCAGCAACATTTGTTGAAAAATCTACCCTTTCTCCATTGAATTGTGTTTGCTCAACTATTGAAGGTTGATTGACTGTATTTATGTGGCTCTGTTTCTGCCCGATGCATCCTTAATTTAACCTGAACGTTTTAGTCCATTCTATCTTCCACAAATATCAATATACCCTAGGATATTTGAATTGCATTTTTTCAGCACCCTTACTGAGGGAAAGTGTTACAAAGTATATGTTCTGGCAGTTGACATGGACCAGTGGACTTGGGGTTTTAAATAATAGTTCAAAGGTGACTTTTAAGCTGAGGTTGTTAGTGTATCTAAAATTGCCAAATTTCTTCTCAGTTTTTAGCTTAGTAAATGGTGTATTTGTTGAGGCTGAAAGATGGGTTGATTTTGTAAATGTGTCTTTTAAATGAATGTTGGGGTACCTTGTATTTCTTTTTAATATAAGTGTTTTATTTTTATTGCTATGCTTTTGACTAAGCAGACTTTTCTGTAACATTGTGATTTTAATTCAGTGGTTGACTAGTATGACTATATATATTTGTAAATCCCCTGATCAGACCAAAGCCTTATAAGAGATACTGAAATTGAAGGAGGAGAAGCTGAAGGAAAACAAGGGTATGAGACGAGGGAATTCTGACGGATTCCCAGGAAGCCGCTTCAAACCCTTGTTTGAAAGTAACAGCTGCTGCTGCTAAGTCACTCAGTCATGTCCGACTCTGTGCGACCCCATAGATGGCAGCCCACCAGGCTCCCCAATCCGTGGGATTCTCCAGGCAAAAACACTGGAGTGGGTTGCCATTTCCTTCTCCAGTGCATGAAAATGAAAAGTGAAAGTAAAGCCGCTCAGTCGTGTCTGACTCTTCACGACACCATGGACTGCAGCCTACCAGGCTCCTCCGTCCATAGGATTTTCCAGGGAAGAGTACTGGAGTGGAACCACCTGCCCTCTCTGTGACCTTTGTGTGCACCTTTCATATTTAGCCATCACCAGCTTTCCTCCTGGCCCCCGTCTTGTGCTTTCTGCCACATTTGACTTGATCTTTCTTAAAAGTTTTCCATTTTAATGAACTTTAGCTTAACAACATATTCTTTCATGGAGTGTGCTTTTAATATACTTAAAAAGTCATCTCTGAAGCCATGGTCATGTAAGTTTTTCTCTTATGTTGTCTTCTAGGAGCTTTATAGTTTTGCATTTTATGTTTAGATCATTTTGAGTTAATTTGTGAAAGATATAAGGCCTGTGTCCTGATTTGTTTTTTGCACATGGAAGTCTAGTTGTTGCAGCAACATTTGTTGAAAAATCTACCCTTTCTCCATTGAATTGTGTTTGCTCAACTATTGAAGGTTGATTGACTGTATTTATGTGGCTCTGTTTCTGCCCGATGCATTCTTAATTTAACCTGAACGTTTTAGTCCATTCTATCTTCCACAAATATCAATATACCCTAGGATATTTGAATTGCATTTTTTCAGCACCCTTACTGAGGGAAAGTGTTACAAAGTATATGTTCTGGCAGTTGACATGGACCAGTGGACTTGGGGTTTTAAATAATAGTTCAAAGGTGACTTTTAAGCTGAGGTTGTTAGTGTATCTAAAATTGCCAAATTTCTTCTCAGTTTTTAGCTTAGTAAATGGTGTATTTGTTGAGGCTGAAAGATGGGTTGATTTTGTAAATGTGTCTTTTAAATGAATGTTGGGGTACCTTGTATTTCTTTTTAATATAAGTGTTTTATTTTTATTGCTATGCTTTTGACTAAGCAGACTTTTCTGTAACATTGTGATTTTAATTCAGTGGTTGACTAGTATGACTATATATATTTGTAAATCCCCTGATCAGACCAAAGCCTTATAAGAGATACTGAAATTGAAGGAGGAGAAGCTGAAGGAAAACAAGGGTATGAGACGAGGGAATTCTGACGGATTCCCAGGAAGCCGCTTCAAACCCTTGTTTGAAAGTAACAGCTGCTGCTGCTAAGTCACTCAGTCATGTCCGACTCTGTGCGACCCCATAGATGGCAGCCCACCAGGCTCCCCAATCCGTGGGATTCTCCAGGCAAAAACACTGGAGTGGGTTGCCATTTCCTTCTCCAGTGCATGAAAATGAAAAGTGAAAGTAAAGCCGCTCAGTCGTGTCTGACTCTTCACGACACCATGGACTGCAGCCTACCAGGCTCCTCTGTCCATAGGATTTTCCAGGGAAGAGTACTGGAGTGGGTCGCCATTGCCTTCTCCTGAAAGTAACAGATTTTATGTTAAAAGCAGGCTATTGCCACTGTACCCAGAGGGCTTAGGGTAGCAGAGGGCCATTTATTGGCCGATGATAGATGTGTGCCTTTGCTTCTCATCCTCAGGTCTCAGCTCCTTCTACTCAGAACTAATGAAGGGACTGGGTGCCGGAAGCCGCCTCTGGGAGCTCCTTGAGAGAGAACCTGAGCTTCCTTTCAATGGTGGGTCTGAACTGGGTTTGCTTTTCTTTGCTGGGATTAAATGTGTGTTGTTTAGGACAGTGAGACCAGCTTCCTGCCCTACCTGGGAAGAATGAACATGAACCAGACACTGTCTTTACCATGACAGGGATGGACAGGGCCATCAGAGGGTGGGCAGTGAGGACAGATTGCTGTTGGGTGCTGCTAGGGGCCCCAGGGCATCCCAGGGTGGGGGCCTGACCACACAACGTGCCCCCACCGTTTCCCTCCTTGCAGGTGACGTGTTACCACACACGGCAGGAGGAAGTGCGTGCTGCTCAGGAGTGCAGACAGGAAGGGCCTTGCCAAGCCGCCAGAATTGTCTTCCTTAGTGATTTTGACATTTGAGGGCAGGGAGGAAAGGAAGAGGATTCATGCATAGAAAAGCCTCTGAGTTGCTTGGCTTTGGGGATTGGGTGGAGGATGCTGATGCTAATTGGCTTCGAACCATCTCCTTCGTGGGCTGCTTCACTGGAAACCCGTCCTGGGGCAGCTGTGGCCTGGGCTGAGCAGTCAGGCTCAGTGGAAGAAGCAGCGATCACTGTCAGCTACTCACTGGCCCCATGGCAGTAGTGAATGCCAGCGTTCTCCACTGTGATAGACTGGCAGGAATGATCCCAACTGGGAGAGATGGAGCCACTTCTCCCAGTCAAGAACAGGGTCACCCCTGGATAGAACCAACCTCTGACCCCCTCGAGCTCTGGGGCTGTTGTGCAGTGCCTGCCTGTTCATCATCCTCTTAAAACAACTCTTTAGAGAAGGTGAGATAAACCCTGGATGGGGCCCCTGCAGAGGCAGCCCACAGGGAGAAAGGCATTGGATTCAGCTGGCAGCTCTTGGGCTGGAAGCTTCATCAGCTGCTGCTCGTATCAGCAGGACTGGGATGTGGACCCGGGCCTCTGAAGGCTGCGAGGCTCCAGCACAGTGGCGGTGTGCTGTGCTGCTGGTGCAGAACAGGCTTAGGAGCACCGGACTCGGCTTCCTCCTGACTGGCCTGAGAAGCGCCCAGACTCCAGAGCTCACTGTGCTGGGCCGAGGCCGTGGTCAGGTTGGTGGGGCCCTGGGCTCAGCTGTGTACATGTGCTTGGCGCTGAGTGATTCGTGTCCCGTCTTACCTTTCAGAGGGGGCTGTTTTGAATGAGAAAAGCTTCCAGGGTGCTTTGGAGTTCAAGAACGTGCATTTCGCCTATCCAGCTCGCCCAGAGGTGCCCATATTCCAGGATTTCAGCCTTTCTATCCCATCAGGATCTGTCACAGCACTGGTTGGCCCAAGTGGTGCTGGCAAATCCACAGTGATTTCCCTCCTGCTGCGACTGTATGACCCTGCTTCTGGTGAGCGGTTCAGCGTGTTGTGGGACAGGGGCCTCTCCTGAGCCCTGGGAGACGGTCTGAGTGTGCAGAGGCCATGCGTTGTGTTCTGAGTGCCAGAGGGTCTGTTCCCAGGGAGGAAGCCCCTTAGACAGCGGTGTCACTTTTCGGGCTGTGAGCTCACCCAGAAGGCCTGTTGGGCTTGTTGTATCCTCTGTGTCCAGCTCCTCGTCTCCTGTGCAGTGTCTTCTGCACCTGGAGCGGGGATCAGAAGGTGCCTCTGTGGGGCACTGATGGCAGCACGTGGAGAATGTGCTGCCTGCACCGTCTGAGCTTGTGCAGGTGCCCGAGTCTCCTTGAAGCCCACCATGCCTGCTACACGGGGCCGGCATGCAGACAGGGCATGTGGCTGTCAGCGAGTCACTCCTGTGCTGCTCCACTGACGCTCTCTTGAAGTAGTAGATAGATATTTTCTCATTTTGGTGTTTATTTTTAACTGCATTATAGCATCTTTTATTTTATTTTTTTGCATGTTAATTTTTGGGCTTTATTTTATTGTTTAACAAAACATGTTACAAACAGCAATATAAATGATACTGTGGGGGGGTGTTTTGTTTGTTTGTTTGTTTATTTTTATTTTTACTTTATTTTGCTTTACAATACATACATTGACATGAATCAGCCACGGATGTACATGAGTTCCCAATCCATGAGTTCCCACCCCATAACATCTCTCTGGATCATCCCCGTGCACCAGCCCCAAGCATCTTGTATCCTGTATCAAATATAGACTGGCGATTTATTTCTTACATGATAGTATACATGTTTCAATGCCATTCTCCCAAATCATCCCACCCCCTCCCTCTCCCACAGAGTCCAAAAGTCCGTTCTATACATCTGTGTCTCTTTTGCTGTCTCGCATACAGGGTTATCATTACCATCTTTCTAAATTCCGTATATATTTTGTTAGTATACTGTATTGGTGTTTTTCCTTCTGGCTTACTTCACTCTGTATAATAGGTTCCAGTTTACATTCTGTTAATTGACATTTAGCAGTTTCAGGTGTACAACATAATGATTCACTATATGTATATATTTTGAAATGATCACACAATCATTAGTGTGATGTTAGTGTGTCAAGTTAACATCCCTCACCACACGTAGTTGATATCCTTCTTTATATCACAGTTTAGAGAAGATATTCTGTATGTGTTGGTTTATTTTTGGATTAAGGAAACATTGTTTCTCCACAAGAAAAAAACCATTGGTAAAATAAAAAAATGGGTTTATTTATTTTTGGTCATGTGATTTGTGGAATGTTAGTTCCCCAACAAGGGATTGAACCTGGGCCCTCAGCAGTGAGAGATTGCAGTCCTAACTGCTAGACCACCAAGGAATTCCCTAAAATCATGAATTTAAAGAGTAGGTCTTATAGTCTTTTTGGTTAGAACACCATGAGAGCTGGTTGTGTGCCAGGTAATGATCTGATGTGCAAAACCATCAAGTGTGTTAGTAGATATCACTACACTGTCTGCCTCTGGAATCACTGCCTGGACTTACCTTCTACTTGCTATAAAATTCTGAGCTTAGGAAATCCTAGCGAGAAGGATACAAAACATTGAGTCTCTGGTTTCTTCATCACAGTGAACAGATCAGGGAGCAAAGGACCTGCACTTAACATCCCTGCCTTGTGGAGCCTGTACAGAGCGCTTAGGCTTTCTAAGTCAATACCTCAGGTTTTTTGTAGGTGTATGAAAATTAATTTTTGGCTTGTATAATTCCATATACCTAACTGAGAAAGAATCGGATTTCTTGTGTTGGTCACTGTCATTGAAATCAGGAGGCATGATTTCGTTCCCTCAGGGTGTAAAGGAAATTCTGTCAGCTGAGGTCAAAGAATTACATCTAACGGTGAAACACTCTGTCATCGTGTCAGACAGCAGACTCTTTTTTAAAAATATAAATTTATTTATTTTAATTGGAGGTTAATTACTTTACAATATTGTATTGGCTTTGCCATACATCCACATGAATCCGCCACAGGTATACACGTGTTCGCCATCCTGAACCCCCCTCCCCCCTCCCTCCCCCTCTGCACTGACACAGGAGGGAAGGCAAGCTGGCGGAGGAGCTAGGCGGGCTGGTCATCCACCCATCGCAGGGAGAGAGTAGGTGCGGATGATCCAGAAAAGTCCCTTCCAGCTCTGAAAGTCACTGAAACCCACTGGTTTTAGATTTTGTTTGGAGACTTTGAGTATCTAATCTTTAAAAAACTGAATCTGGAGTTTTGCCGCCAGATCCTGTCTGTGTTTGTGTCAGTCACTGGCCCCATGGCACCCACTGACCTCTTTCCCCTCTTCCCTGCAAGGAACAATCAGCCTCGATGGCCATGACATCCGAGAGCTAAACCCAGTCTGGCTGAGATCCAAGATTGGGACCGTGAGTCAGGTAAGAGGAGAAGGGTCCATTTTTATTACACTTTCTTTTAAAATTGCTTTTGTCATTTGCTTTTCTCTTGGTCTTGAACCTTTCAAAAGAAAAGGAATGGATGTTTTTCAGATGTAGTAAACTAACCTCTTTGGGCAGGTTGTTTATGTTTGTAGTGCTGTTTCCTGAAGACCTTAAACATTTTAACCACTTGAAGCATGATCTTTTTCCAAAGGTAGAGACTGTCATTGCTTGTAATGCAGGTAGTCTAGAAGATTGGGGAGAAAAAGATACAGCTTTTTAGCTTCTTTTGACTCTTTCTCAGTTCTCATTTTCATTAGTAGCTGGTCTACTGTTTTGCCTGAAGGGTTTCAGAGATAAGCAAGCAAAAACTATGCCAAGAGCCAGGTCCCCTTGCAAAGAGGTAGAGGATTTCAAAAACGTTAATATGGTCTCTTTGATGAAGCTGTTTTCACAAGACCACTTAGTGCAGGGGAATTTTGACACGCTATTTATATTTCTATTTACAAGTTTTAGGCATAACAGACAAACCCAAGGCTTCCCCCAGTCCTGGCCCTCTCCCTCCAGTGAACCTCCCCTCAGCCCCACTCCTCTGGGGGCGGGTAGGGGACCGTGATGAGCTTGGCTCAGGAGTGTAAGGGTAACAGCAGTGCCATCCTCATTAAGGATAGAGGAAGAAGCTGGGAGTTTATTAGCTTTTTAGGACAACTCCACAGAATAGTTCTCTGCAAATGCTACTTTTTCATCTGCTTTGTGTTTCAAGAAGTGACAGAAAGAGATGGATTTTCCCTTTGTCCTTGGAAGGCAGGCAGCTAGAGAACACAGACAGGGTCGAGGTCTTCCTCGGGAGAGGGGACTTGCATTTACAGAGCATCTGCTCCATGCAGGGTGAGGGCAGGATCCTGCAGTAGTGATCTTCAGATGGGAAAGTCAGTCCTGCTCATGCTAACACGTGAATTTTTTAGACACTGTGGGGTCAATTGATGGAGAATGAGAAAATAGAACCTCCCCCCAAAAATCAGTATATATTCTCTGGGAAAAGTTCTTAGATGTAAATATTGTACTAAGCTCCACTGAATTACTGGTCTTTTGAAATTTTCAGTAAGTATGTTTTGTTTCCAATGTGTAGGAGCCAATTTTGTTTTCTTGCTCCATCGCGGAGAACATTGCATATGGTGCAGCCAATCCCGCCTCAGTGACTACTGAGCAGATAGAGCAAGCAGCCGCTGTGGCCAATGCAGCTGCTTTCATCCGAAATTTCCCTCAAGGCTTCAGCACTGTGGTCGGAGAAAAGGGCGTTCTCCTCTCAGTGCGTTTTTGTTACTCTTCGTCACAAAACGTCTCTGTTCCAAAAAGCTCTCCAGACATTTCCTATTGCAGCATTATTTTTTAATTAGGCTTTTGTCCTTAGAGTTTATGAAATTAACATTTTTGTTTTCTCAGATCTCTGTTGTATGTGACAGTTCCCCAATTCCCTTCACTTTCCACCCCAGAGGTGTTTGCAGGCTGCCACTGGATGTCCCACTGGGCAGTAGTCAGCCACAGCTGCTCTTTCTCATCTGAGAACAGATGTTTTACAATTCAAGATCCTTGCAAGCGAGACAGATACTGGATGGCAGGATTACTTGTCCTGGGAGGCAGAGACTGAATCAGAGCAGAAGTGCAGCTGGAGGAGGTTGTGTGTAGACCCAAGGCTGACAAGCTTTTCTATGAAAGGCCAGAGAGTAGGTGATTTAGGTTTGCAGGCTACATGTGGTCTCTGTCACATAGTCAACTTTTTTTTTTTAAACAACTCTTTAAAAATGTAATAACCACAGAGAGGCCCTGGTCCAGACCTGACCCAGGCAGAGTCCATCATATCCTGTTCTGGACAGTGGGAGCTCACAGGCCTGTGGGACCACCAGGACTACAGTGGTGGGACTCCCTGTGATGTCAGCTCAGGCAGCGAGTCAGCTCGAATTATGGAGGCTGAGTTGTGGCCGGGAAAGAGAAACAGTTCTGTTGCTTTCAAATGTAGAAGTGGGACCAATGAATAGAGAAGTCAGTTCAGTTCAGTCACTCAGTCGTGTCCCACTCTTTGCAGCCCCATGGACGGCAGCCCACTAGGCTTCCCTGTTCATGACCAACTCCCAGAGCTTGCCCAAACTCATGTCCATAGTGTTGGTGATGCCATCCAACCATCTCATCCTCTGTCGTCCCCTTCTCCTCCTGCCCTCAATCTTTCCCAGCATCAGGGTCTTTTCAACTGAGTCAGCTCTTCGCATCAGGTGGCCAAAGTATCGGAATTTCAGCTTCAGCATCAGTCCTTCCAGTGAACACCCAGGACTGTTCTCCCTTAGGATGGACTGGTTGGATCTCCTTGCAGTCCAAGGGACTCTCAAGAGTCTTCTAAACACCACAGTTCAAAAGCATCAATTCTTCAGCACTCAGCTTTCTTTATAATCCAACTCTCACATCCATTCATGACTACTGGAAAAACCATAGTCTTGACTAGATGGACCTTTGTTGGTAAAGTAATGTCTCTGCTTTTTAATATGTTGTCTGGGTTGGTCATAGCTTTTCTTCCAAGGAGCAAGCATCTTTTAATTTCATGGCTGCAGTCACCATCTGCAGTGATTTTGGAGCCCCCTCCCCAAAAAAAAACAGAGAAGTACAAATTTTGGTTAAACACAGTTCTGTTTTATTTTTATTACAAATATTGAGAAGCGCTTCCTTTCATGATGATCTTTGTCACTGGATCTGCACGAGCACGGGCAGGAGGCCTCCATGTCAGAGTGAAGGCTGTAGCAGGAATCCTTTCAACACTAAACTTTTTGCTTGAACTTAGGCTCTAGATAGTTTAACACAAAAATGTTCCAAGATTGTTGTGTATGATTTGTTAAAGCTTATAGGCAGTAGATGAAAACCTGCTTTTGATGGATGGGGTAAGTTATGGCTGTAGAACTGTTTCTGAGTCTCTGGGACAGTGTGTCCTCGGGCAGGATGCTGGGCACTGACAGAGATGGAGGTGCAGAACTGGGAGTGCCTGTTCTCTACCCAGCAGTGCATCGCCTGCTCCTTGGGGGCAGAGTCTGTGTGTCCTTCCCTTCACCAGGATTCCCAGGCCCTGTCTCCCAGGGAAGTAACCGAAGGTTTCAGTCCACTGTGGAGGAAGCAGTGGACTTCTGGCAACAGACGCCCTGTGTGCTCATTGACATCTGGGATTTCCAGGGCTGGCTAAAGCCCTCACTGGCCACTCTGCCCACCTACACTGAGCATTCGGACCCCCACCAACCAGAGAGGTTCAGATAGAAAGGGTTTTTCCTCCCTCCTTCATTGTGAGGATGGGATTGCCTGGTTGAGGACAGCTTTCAGCAATACCATTCATTTCAGCTTGAATGATTAACTTCTTTTAGATGAAATAAGAAGTATATTCAGCCAATAAAATTCATTACCAAGAATGGAAGTGAGTTTTCTCACATGATGAACTAAGTTAGAAGGAGTGAGTTGTGTCCTGCTGTGAGACTCCGTCAGCTTTAAGTTAGGCTAGTGGCCCTGGAGGAAAGGAGAGGGCCAGTAGAACAGAACTGAGGAGGGGAGTCACCATTTTCTGTCCTTCTGCATTTCCCCTGCTCACCCCACCCTCTTTGTTTGGTAGAGTTAGAGCTGACAGACAAAGCAGGGGGTGCTGGAGTGGCTGCCTCTCTGCTGCCCCTGGTCTCACGCATGCACAGGCTACCACACGTGCAAGCTGCTCCCTGGACTGGGAGAGAGAGCCAGGGAGAGTGGAGGCACAGAGTCACGCTCCAGACAAACAGGAGCATTACCATTCCAGCTGCCTTTGCACTCATCCAATTCACACAGTGCTCTGAACCCCAACTCTCCTGAGTTTCCTTTTCCTTTCCTACTATAAGAGACACTCTGTTGAGGGAAGGGGAGAGCAAACGTGTGTGGTGATAAGCACAGCCCATGCACAGTTCAGCAATACGTGACTGTGAACTTCCAGATGTTCAAGCTGGTTTTAGAAAAGGCAGAGGAACCAGAGATCAAATTGCCAACATCCTCTGGATCATCAAAAAGGCAAGAGAGTTCCAGAAAAATATCAATTTCTGCTTTAATGACTATGTCAAAGCCTTTGATTATGTGGATCACAATCAACTGTGGAAAATCCTGAAAGAGATGGGAATAACAGACCACCTGACCTGCCTCTTAAGAAACCTGTATGCAGGTCAGGGAGCAACAATTAGAACTGGACATGGAACAACAGACTGGTTCCAAATAGGAAAAGGAGTATGTCAAGGCTATCTGTTGTCACCCTACTTATTTAACTTATATGCAGAGTACATCATGAGAAATGCTGGGCTGGAAGAAGCACAAGCTGGAATCAAGATTGCCACGAGAAATATCAATAACCTCAGATGTGCAGATGACACCACCTTTATGGCAGAAAATGAAGAGGAGCTAAAAAGCCTCTTGATGAAAGTGAAAGAGGAGAGTGAGAAAGTTGGCTTAAAGCTCAACTTTAGAATACTAATATGGCATCTGGTCCCATCACTTCATGGCAAATAGATGGGGAAACAGTGGAAACAGTGGCTGACTTTCTTTTGGGGACTCCAAAATCACTGCAGGTGGTGATTGCAGCCATGAAATTAAAAGATGCTTACTCCTTGGAAGGAAAGTTATGACCAACCTAGACCACATATTAAAAAGCAGAGACATTACTTTACCAACAAAGATCCACCTAGTCAAGGCTATGGTTTTTCCAGTGGTCATGTATGGATGTGAGAGTTGGACTATAAAGAAAGCTGAATGCCAAAGAATTGATGCTTTTGAACTTTGGAGTTTAGAAGACTCTTGAGAGTCCCTTGGACTGCAAGGAGACCCAACCAGTCCTAAAGGAGATCAGTCCTGGGTGTTCATTGGAAGGACTGATGTTGAAGAAACTGAAACTCCAATACTCTGGCCACCTGATGCGAAGAGCTGACTCAGTTGAAAAGACTCTGATGCTGGGAAAGATTGAGGGCAGGAGGAGAAAGGGATGACAAGAGGATGAGATGGTTGGATGGAATCACCGACTGAATGGACATGAGTCTGGGTAAATTCCGGGAGTTAGTGATGGACAGGGAGGCCTGGCGTGCTGTGCTTCATGGGATCACAAAGATTCAGACATGACTGAGCGACTGAACTGAGCTGAATGCACAGTGCAGACCTCGGCAGTGCCCTGAGCAGCTGTCAGGCCTCCTGCAAGGTGTTCATGGCACAGTCTTTCATCTGTGAAAAGGGGATCATTATAGAATCTACTTCACAGGCTTGGATGAAATGAAATAATGTGTAATGCATTTAGGAAATGCCTCATACATAGGAATCCCTCAGTGTTAGCCATGATAATAATTTTTATTATTAATCTTTAGAGTGATGAGGAAATAATATATTTCAAACATAAGTTTCTGTTCTCTCATCTATCTCAACTTGATACCTTGAGATTGCTACATGGTGTATCAGTAAAGCCTATTACCAGAATTTTTGTTAAGACCTTCAATTTAAAATATATATATATGTTGTCTTGTCAGGTGGACAGAAGCAGCGAATTGCAATTGCCCGTGCTCTGCTTAAGGTAAGTCTGAAGCCACGTGGTTGAGGTTTTTGGGCATTGTTCTTAAGTGGGGACTTTGTAATTAGTAATGTACAGTTTTTCTTGTTCTTTCTTTTTGGAGGAGGTGGGTAGGTATATTGTTGACAGCTCTGGTAAAAGATAAGTTGGAAATTCCACTGTGTTCAAATTTAACAAGTATTTCTTGGGTATTAGGAGCTCAGTACAGTGCTGGAATTATCAGAGGGAGAAAAGTTTAACACATAGATCTTCCATCAAGTAGCATAATGAGTATTAAAGAAAAAAGAATGTCTATATGTGAATAACTGAGTCACCTTGCTGTACAGCAGAGGTTTGTACAACACTGTGAATCAACTATACTTCAATAAAAAAAATAAAATTAAAGAAGCATACAGTCTCTAACTGGAGAAACAGTAATTAAATCAAAATACCAAAGCAGTACAAGTATACTTAATTTTATAGTATGTAATAACCTGCTCACCTGAATCTTGGGCTTCCCTGGTGGCTCAGTGGTAATGAATCCGCCTGCCAATACAGAAGGTGCAAGAGATGCAGGTTCAGTCCCCGGGTCGAAAAGATGCCCTGGGGGAGGACGTGTTAACCCACTCCAGTATTCTTGTCCGGAGAATCGCATGGACAGAGGAGCCTGATGGGCTGCGGTCCATGGGATCACAAAAGACACAACTGAGAATGGCACAACAAACCGAATGGAACAGACTTGAGATGCTTACACAAGACTCCTAAGAGGATACGGAAAAACTGAAATTCATAGGCGTTGGCATACTTTAGGAAATGATGGCCTTCTCCTTTGTTAGATAAGTACTCTCCTCAGATTTAAAGGTGATTAAAAAAAAAAAACAGCTTTACTAAAGCATGATTTGCATATCATAAAACTGAGTAGTTTTAAATGTACTTTTCAGTGACTTTTAGTAAATTTACAGAACTGTGCAACCATCATAATCCAGTTTTAGAACATTTCTATCACCTTTATGTGCCTGTGCAACCTTTCTGCATTCCCAGCCCCACCTGCCAGTAATCTGCTTTCACTTTGTCTCGATTTGCCTTTCTGGACATTTCAGGTAAATGAAATCAGACAGTGGTCTTCTGCTTCTAGCCCTTTCCTAGTATAGCTTCTAAGATTCCTCCATGTTGTGGCCATATCAGTACTTTACTCCTTTCCAGTCCTTCGTATGGGCAGACCACAATTTGTCTATCACTCATAGGTTAATGAACACGAGTTATTTCTGGTTTAGGGCTGTTAGAAATAGCACTTCTGTGAATGGTGTACACGTTTTTGTGTGGTTATGTTTTCATTTCTTGTGAATAGATTCCTACGCAAGGCTAGAATTTATCTGTTATATACATTGGCTGATTCTTTTTTCTTTTCAATTTCGTGTGTACTGCTCCCAACTAAACTCCAAGAGGACCCTGAGACTTAGACTGTCTGACTCACTTTAGAGCCCCATCTAATACTTTTAGTTGTTTCACCTGCAGAATAAAACTGCACGGTTCATTAATCACTGTGATAATGGTTTAAAGTCATCTCTAACTCTTCCATTTACGAGCTCATCTCAAGCACATATGAACTATTTTTCATCCTTTGTAGATGCTTTATTGTGGTAGAATTCACACGCTATACAGTTCACCCATGCACAGCATATAGTTCAGTGTCTGTGTATTCAGAGTTGTGCATCCATCACTGTAATCAACTTTAGAACCTTTTCTTCATTGCCAAAATAACATTCACACGTACCCACCCACCTTATTTCCCCATTTACCCCAACCCCAGGTGACCACACATCTGCCCCTATGGATGTGCCTGTTCTGGACATTTCCTGTAAATGGACTTTTATGTCCAGCTCCTTTCATTAGAGTGTTTCCAGGGGTCATCCATGTTGTATCATGTATCAATACTTTATTTCTTTTTATTTCTGAGAGGTTTTTTTTCCTAATAAAATTATATCTTATCTTTTTAATGTTTTTCCTTCAGAATCCCAAAATTCTTCTCCTAGATGAAGCAACCAGGTGAGGATATCTTAATGTGTAATTATATTAAACCAATTTCTTTCTTTATCACAAACTTACTTCTGTATTTCAAGTGACGTGGCTGAGAACACCTTACACTTTAAAGGGATGGGATATGAATTAATCATGTCAGTTGGGAGGCAGGGGACAGGATGAATTGTGAGTTGAGGGTTCTAGGTCCAATTCAGACCTTTGTGATGAATCCTTCATCACTTATCAGCAGTTGTGAAAAATCCTTTTTAACTTACATGGCAGTTCTCTGGAGATCAAGGGTTCAGAGTTTCTTTTTTTGATAATAACTTTATAAAATTTAGACAGTTGACCCAGGGAGTTGGAGTTTTGATCATAGTAGAGGTTCGCTGCTTGTGAGGGGCTCATGTGTACCGGGAAACACATGCGTGAACAATGCATGGCACTGACGCCTTTGCCTTCCTGTGGGCTCTCCTCTTTAGTGCACTGGATGCTGAGAATGAGCACCTCGTACAGCAAGCTCTAGACCGACTGATGGAAGGAAGGACAGTGTTCATCATTGCGCACCGTCTGTCCACGATTAAGAACGCCAACGTGGTAGCTGTCCTTGACCAGGGGAGAATCATCGAGTGTGGGAAACATGAAGAGCTACTTTTGAAACCAGATGGGATGTACAGGAAATTAATGAACAAACAGAGTTTTATTTCAGCATAAAGAAGCAATTACTGGTATGAGAGGTTTTAAAGCAAAGCTGCACTACAAGGGGAAAAAAAACTCAGCCTATGAAATCTGGAAATCAGACTTCAAGTCATTTGAAATCTGCCTATTTTTTCCAAAGTTTGTAAAATAGTTTTGAGATGGATCTGTTCTGAAGACCTTTTTATTC
The DNA here is from genome assembly GCA_006408675.1 of Madoqua kirkii. Taxonomy (NCBI): domain Eukaryota; kingdom Metazoa; phylum Chordata; class Mammalia; order Artiodactyla; family Bovidae; genus Madoqua; species Madoqua kirkii. The sequence goes on from SJYC01147868.1 coordinate 37,195, forward strand.
AGAATTTTAATAATTATAACTTTCTAAATGGTCTAGAGCACTGAGGTTATTTTTAGGTTTTATATTTTCTTTTATCTTAGAATATTTTGATTAATAGAGTATGGCACCTCATTTTCTTTTATCTGCTATCATAAATTGAAGCTGTTGTCATATGACAACTTTTAAAAGGGAATTATAAATAAAAAGCCTAATTATTTTAGGCCAGTTCACCAATCACTGTGTAATCTCTTGGTAGTACTCTACCTACTTTGGGTCTCATCTTACCAGGTAGCATGAGAGATGGTGAAAAATCTAACCCTTTATTTTATCCTGCTAATCTCATAAAGCAAACTATATATATTGTTCAGTTGCTAAGTCATGTCCAACTCTTTGAAACCCCATGAACTTCAACACGCCAGGCTTCCCTGTCTTTCACCATCTCCTGGAGTTTGCTCAAACTCACGTCCATTGAGTCAGTGATGCCATCCAACCATCTCATCCTCTGTTGTCCTCTTCTCCTGCCCTCTATCTTTCCCAGCATCAGGGTCTTTTCCAATGAGTCAGCTCTTCGCATCAGGTGGCCAAAGTATTGGAGCTTCAGCTTCAGCACTAGTCCTTCCAATGAATATTCAGGACTGATTTCTTTTAGGAAATATATATATATATATAGAAATAGGTAATGTCACATGGCAAGGAGGGGTCACTTATATTCTCTGTCTCCTCTGTCTTCAAAGGGATGAAAGTATAGAAATATGTGTTCCTTTGGGCTGGGACTGTGTGTGCATGTGTGCAGTTTTTTGCATTTTTGGCACTTGAGAGCCTGATGAATTTTAAAAAGGGAAGAAGCCCCATCCTTTGAATATGTGAACTCTGTTTTCATTATTCGTGTATTTGGGAAGTGAGGCATGAACTGCCAGGTATTATCAAAAAAGATGTAATTTTACACTTAGGTTGTCTGTAGACATGTATCTTGAAAATTACCTTTTAAGAGTTTATAATTCCTATTCAAATTTTACAGTGTTTTTTTTTTCAGTTAAATAGTTATGAAATTTCATTCAGTGAGGCTAAATTCCAAAATTATTAATATAGCTGTAATTTCAATCTTAAAACATTTTAAGGGAGCTTATACATTCTACAAAATGTCAAAAACCTTAAGAGCTTTTCACCATCTGAAAAGAAGATATAATTAACCATCTTTCTTTTATTTGTTGTCACAGTTAAAGCTAAATTTCTCAAAATTCCTCCAGTAATGTTTTGAGCATTGCTTTGGATTTGTTGTATTCATATCAGCACTATTAAGTTGCCATTCCCTCAAGAAAAAGTACTTTTTCTGTAATAATAATGTCAGAACCTGAGAAGTAATAACATTGATATGTCTAAAAAGGAAGTTTTCTCATGTCCTAAGTATTGTGATTAGCTTCCTGATTATACTGGGAGAAACCACTATTTCCTGATAAGCATGGAGTATCACCTTTTATTCTGCATAATGGAATTCATTAGTGAATTCAGTGAATAAATGAACTCTGCTTTTTGAGTTTAAACAGTAACTCTGTGACAGTCATCTGTAACCCACTTTACTCGTGTTCTTCATGGTTTACCACTGTGGTGGTATTCTCAAAAAGCAGGCAAAACACAACTCCAAGGTTGGATCTGAAGGAAAGCTCTTTGTGCCATGAAGTATTTACAAAATTGAATGTGATCATTATATATTATTTTCTAATACAAAATATTCCCTTTTATATCATGGATTAAAATTTATAGTGAACTTTTATCTGTGTTTGTCATTTCTTGTAAAACTTTTTACTACATTCAGTTTCTTACTAGAATATATAAAGATTCAAGACTAAACAAACATTACATATTTAGGAAAGTGAGAGTAATTATAAGTTCCATTCCTTTCATCCTGATCTTTTTAAAAATTTTTACTTGCTTATCTTTGGCTGTGCTGGGCTTTCGTTGCTGTGTGTGGGCTTTCTCTAGTTGAGACTAGCTGGGAGCTACTCTCTGGTGTGGCTCTGGGGCTAATCAAGGGCTGACCCTGTGGGCTTAGTAGTTGTGGTACACGGGCTTAGTTGCCCCTTGGCATGTGGAATCTTCCCAGACCAGAGATCGAAAGTGTCCCATGCATTCGCAGGCAGATTCTTATCCACTGCACCACCAGAGAAGTCCCTAATCTAAGATTTTTAATGTCCTCACTTGTTACTTGTAAACGTTGGTTAGTTGCTTCAGCACAGTAAGGGAGCATCTCGTGCCATGTGTCAGACAAGGAACTGTGCTGTGGGACTGGTGACAGATGAATGAGGTGTCGTGTCTGCCTTCTAGAAGCTTCTGGTGCAGGAGCCGTCAGGTATATAAAAAAATTAATTAGAAGAAAATAGTTACAACACCTCTGTGACGTTTAGCTAAGACAGAGTTTGGTGCCACTCTTTCTTCCCAGAGTGCACGTTACCACATTGGTTACTTGGACCACCCTGTAATTTAAATAAATACCTATCCTTATTCACAGATGAGGATGGAAGCACAGGAAGGTTGTGCATTGATACAGCCAGCCTTGATGCTGCGTACAAGAAAATGCCACAAAAATGGGCAGAGCTGGCACAGGGGCCATCACCAGCCCATGGGAAACTGTTTTCATTGTGTGTGTGTGAGGAGCCACTGAAGGACATGTAACTCATGTAGGCAACATAAAGATGAGCGAAAGAAAGCTTAAATTATGTGAAAACTTCCATGTGAAGATCACATACCACATTAATGTCCCAAGTGCTTTGTCCTCCGCTCGTCCAGGCTCCTCTCTGTGCAATGTCTCTAACCTTGGACCTTGCTGGTTCCCATGAAATAATCACAAATTAAACCATTATAGGCTATGCCCTGTATTTGGACCTTTATAAAGTAGCGCTCTACTTAGGAACTCCATTTAAGCTCCATTTTTCCATAAAGTGCCAAAGCTGTTAGAAAATAAATGAAAACAAATGTAAATGTCATAAAACATTAAGTATATTAGTGAACAAAGTTTGTGGAAACTGCATTGTAAATGTTTGGGTATGTTTTTGTATGTTTTTACATCTGAGGCATAGTCGGGCTTAGCTGGTAACCTCCATTCAACTCACTCAATCAACATTTATTGAGCATCTTTTGTTCTGTTGGGCTCTGTGCTAGTGCTGGCTGGGCTTCCTCAAGAAACTGGTGCTAGTGGTCTACAGCTGCGACCTCTTACCTGTTTTGTATGGCCTGTGAAGCTAATGAGGGTTTTTACAGTTTTTAAAAGTTCATAACACTTGAAAGTTACATGAAATTCAAATTTCAGTGTTCATAAGTTGTTTTATTGGGGTGCAGCCATACTTGGCAACAGGCTGCAAGCCAGGGACTCTTCCTCTCTGTCCCTTGACAGAAAGAGTTTGCAGCCCCCAGAACTGGTGATAACAACACATGTTCTTCACTGCTTGAAGGATGTTTAAATTATGCTGAAATTTAGAGTTATTTCAAAAAATTCCCTTGCCACTAGATGAGACTAAAGGGAAGCCTTAGAAATGATTGCCTGCGTACATGCTCAGTCGTGTCCAACTCTTTGTGACCCTGTGGTCTGTAGCCCTCCAGGCTTGTGGGATTCTCCAGGCAAGAATACTGGGATGGGCTGCCATATCCTCCTCCAGGGGATCTGTCCCACCCAGGGATCAAATCCGTGGCTCCTGTTTCTCCTGTATTGCCAGTGATTTTTACCACTGAGCCCTGGATGATATCCATGATAAGTTCCTCACTGTGCCCCTGCCTTCCCATTTGAAGAGGATCATAATTACTGTGTTGCTGAAAATAGAATTCTGACAGTCATACCACATCTGCAGGAGATAATCCTGACTGCTTTCCTGTTGATGGCTGCAGTGATGAGTTCAGCATCAATCAGCTTGGTCCTCACTGAAAGAGCTGCATTTTAGGAAGCTGGACAGAGGGAGACACATGTAGGCTGAGCATCTCATACACACACACATACTGCATTTGTGAGGGATTTTTCTTTTTAATAAAACTGGACTTACATTGGACTATTAATTTTTAACCAACCTGTTTTTAAATTTGATGACAGTATTTCCCTACATTTTAAAGTATTCATTACACACATCCACATGTGTTCTTTTTAACCTATAGCATTCTATAATATTAGTATTTTATAAATCTATTGTTAGATTTATCTTTATAGTCCCTGCTATCATAAACAATGCTGCCTATATATCTTTGTTATTTATTTTTTTCAAATTTCTGAAAGTGTACACTATTTGATTTTGCAGTTTTTTTGACATCTTCAAATTTAGTAATATTTCTATTCTCTAATTCTCACTCTAGCAACTTAACAGAGACTCAAAAAGGTGCACAGATAGTAGAGAGAAAAGGTGGGGATTTGAAACAAGTCTCATTTAATTCCAGAGTCTATACATTCTCTCAATTACTGTTGTTTTCCTTGTTTATTTGCTAAATTGTATCCAACTCTTTTGTGACTCCATGGACTGTAGCCCACCAGGTTCATCTGTCCATGGGATTTCCCAGGCTGGAGTAGGTTGCCATTTACTTCTCCAGGGGATGTTCCCAACCCAGGGATCAACCCAGGGATCAAACCAGAGTCTCCTGCATTGACAGGTGGGTGGATTCTTTACCACTGGACAACCAGGGAAAGCCCTCTTAATTACCACACAGTAGTTACCCAAATATCCTAAGACAAAAAAAAAAAGTCCCAACACAGACGCCTCCATAAAATCTGGGAATGCAAATGTTAGAAATGCAGATTCTCAGCCCTCAGCCCAGTGAGTCAGACACAGAGGTGGGGCTCAGCTCTCCAGCTTAACCAGCCCTCTAGGTGGTGCTTAGGCTGGAGAGGCTTTTGCACTACACCATTCTAACTTCTGGACTTCTAAAGTGGCTACACTAGATAAAGTTAGGTGAAAAGATAAATAGGGAAATGGCAGCACTAGGGAGGGATAAGCACCTGGATGGCTGCCCCAAGGTATGTGTGCTGCACGTCTTCTGTTCTACTTGCCTTCTCCACTATTTCCTCCAGGAGGTGGGCCCTCCCACCAAGAGGACTGTCCTAGTGTTCTTCACATTCTGGCCTCACACTGAGGTCAGGGCACTTCCATTCCCAGCTCTTCCTTCCTTCTGGGTGGCCTTGAGTTGGTCGTGTCTCCTAATCCACAGCCATGGCCTGGTGACCCCTTCTTTTCTTGGCCTATTGTTCTTAGCAGCCTCAGGGCTCTATACAGTCTCTGCTGCCGCTGCTGCTAAGTTACTTCAGTCATGTCCGACTGTGCGACCCCATAGATGGCAGCGCACCAGGCTTCCCCATCCCTGGGATTCTACAGGCAAGAACACTGGAGTGGGTTGCCATTTCCTTCTCTAATACAATCTCTGATAAGTCACTTCAGTCACATCCGACTCTGTGCAACCCCAGGCAAGAACACTGGAATGGGTTGCCATACAATCTCTAACAATCCTTTATTAAACTGTCTACCCAGCTTGAGAGTGCTGTTTCCTTTAGGATCCTGTTTGATAGTCTACAAGGCCCTTCCCGGGCCCTCATTTCTCCAGATTCCTCCACTTTTAGTCACTTGTCATTGGTTGGTCTAAAGACCCTGGAATATACCAGGCTCTTTGCTGCTTCTGGTCCTTTGCCAGAGGATCCACTGCTTCAAATACTCTTCCTCTTTCTTAGCCTGGATGAGGGCACGTCTCAGCAGAGATGTCCTTTTCTCTCAGAGGCCTTTGTAGATCTTCCTCCAAAGTCAGATACCCAGTCATTCTCTGTCAGACACCCTCCTCTTTTCTTTCATTGTACACATATCAACTTGTGGTTGTGTAAGTAAATTTGTGTTCATTTGTTCAGGACCTGTCTTTCTCATTGGCCTGTGATCTTCACGAGGGCAGGGCCCATGTCTGCTTTGTTTACAGTTAGAAAACTTAGCACTTAGCATACAGGCTGGCACATGGAAGGCAGTCAATAAGAATGAATGAATAACTGTCTATTCACCACCCCCCAACAGTCATACACCTGGACTCCACGTCAAGTCACATAGTATGGGACGATGCAAAAGGCTGGGCTTATTGAAATTATTGTTCCATACGGACCTCAGCTAGCTGGGGGTTAGTATACTGTGTTTTCATAGCCTGAGTTTCCTCAGGGCTCACCAGCTCACATGGTGGCAGCAATCACTGATGACTATGACATCCTTTGTTTACTTATATGGCAGGCAATATTCCATTTATCAGCTGTAGTGTGGAAGGACATTGTTGAAGACCATCCAGAGGCGAGAAGACCCAAAAGAAGGCAAAAGGATAAAAAAGAGGGAAGTGTGAGCACTTTAACCAGGGCAAAGGCAATGCAGATGTGGTTTCTACTAGAGATGCTCAGGAGTACAGTGTCCCAGGTCCTAGAGTGGAGGAAAGTGTGAAGGATGAATCTAGGATAGAGCTCTTCTTCTTGCACTGGCCAACTAACCAATTTTATCTAACGGGCCAGAGGTGGTACTGAAATAGTAGTCCTAAAGAAAACCTGAATTCAGCTTTTAATGAGTAGATTGTGAGGCATGCGCAGGATATCCAGGTGAAGGCGGTCCACTAGGGCTGTCAGAAGCCTTTGGGTTTTTTTATCAGGACCTACTAGAGATACAGACTTGTTATGTCACTAGCATGAAGGAGAAATAACAAATCTAGGGAATAACATCTATAACACTAAATGTGAAACCAGTGTCAGCTTTACAGTTTTCCTCCCTTATTTTGGACCAGGGAATGAACTCTTTTCATTTCCCAAGAGGTTCAGGAAGGACCAGCGTGCCGGGGCTTTGCGTTTCAGCTACTAGAGGGGCAGCCCCGCCCTCCAGACCGGAGAAGAGCCGGTGCTTTTCCAGTTTCACTTCCCTGGAACTCTGGACTCTATCCCCTCCACTGTTCCACTCCAGGGCCTCTCGCTCAGGTTCCCTCTCAACTTCGAGGGTCCGCAGCTTCCATCACGTCCCACGGCTCGGAGGTCTCCTTTCCATCAACAAAGGATGTCACAGTCATCAGTGATTGCCGCCACCATGTGAGCTGGTGAGCCCTGAGGAAACTCAGGCTATGAAAACACAGGATACTGACGCCCAACTAGCTGAGGTGCGTGTTGAACGATAATTTCAGTAAGCCCAGCCTTTTGCATCGTCCCATACTATCTGACTTGACATGGAGTCCAGGTGTATGACTGTTGGGGGGTGGTGAATAGACAGTTATTCATTCATTCTTATTGACTTCCATGTGCCAGCTTGTATGCTAAGTGCGTGCCCCATTCCGGTTTCTCCTGCTGGCCCGGCCAAACCTCGATAGTCAGCGCCGCACCTCCATGTCACCACAGGGTACCCTACCTCTCAATTTCTCCTGGGGTCTCGACCACGCCCAGAGGCTCGCGCAGAGCTTGGACGTCATCAGAGCTTGGACGTCATCAGAGCGCACCACACAGTCTGGCGCTGCTCTTTTACGTCTTAATCGCGCGCCTCCCGCCCATCAGGTGTTCGAGCTCCGCGCGCGGGCTGCGCTTGAGCCCCACGGCTTGAACGTGCGCTGTTTGTTGCCTGTCCTTTCGGTCATGTTCCCAGCAATCTCCTCTCCGCGGACCCCGGGGACGGGAACTCGAAGAGGCCCCCTGGGCGGAGTCGGGCCGGGCTCCACGCCCCGGGCTACCGGCAGGAAGGGTCTAACTCTGGGATCTTCTGTCAGCTCCCCCGTGCTCTTCTCTCCCGCCGGCCGTCGGAGCTCCCTGAGCTCGCGGTGAGTGGTCATCCTGGGTTGGGTTCGGCGACTCACAGGCTCACGGGCCTCCAGAAGCCACGGAGCCGGGGACGGCGAGGGACGCCAGAGTGTTGGGAAAATAGACATCCGTCACCCTTGCACCCTTGCGTGTGATTTATTTCAGCCTCGCTTTGAGTAATTCATCAGTTAATCCACTTTGCATGGATTTACTTTTGTGTAGAGGTGGAGTAAGCTCCGGGAGTTGGTGATAGGGAAGCCTGACGTGCTGCAGTTCATGGGGTGGCAGAGTCTGGTACGACTGACTGAGCGGCTGAGAGGGACTTCCCAGGTGGCTCAGTGGTAGAGAGTCTGCCTGACAAGCAGGAGACGCGAGTTTGATCCCTGAGTCAGGAAGATCCCCTGGAGAAGGAAATGGCAACCCACTCCACTTTTCTTGCCTAGAAAATTCTGTGGACCGAGGAGCCTGGGGTGCTACAGTCCATGAGGTTTCAGAGTCCAGCACAACTTAGCAGCTAAACAACAGAGGTGTTGAATTAGAATCTGGTGATTAGAATCAGGTGGTTACCTGCCTTGTTCTTATTACCCCTGTGATGTGGTGTAGGTCACACATGATCTCTTCATCTGCCAAATGGCAGTAATGAACCTAATCTGAGCCTGCCAAAGGAGTCAAAATAAAATGCCACGATGCAGATGTAAAGTGATGGTGGCAATGAAGGCCTCAAACCCTGCAGAATCATATTTGCCTAACACACTAACTCCTGGTTAACATCTGCTGATTGGTAATTAAAGGGATTTTAGCTACAGACGTTAACCCTGCAGCGAAATTAATAGAGGAAAGACTTTCCATAAGCAACAAAATAAGAATAGTTGTTATGTTACCAAATAAAAGTGTGGCACACCAGTGCACATCATTTGTGAGACCATGCTCTGCATCTCCCTTTCATAGTTAATCTAGAAGCAGACATCTGTTTGAGTGGTTCCCTTTGAATTCATCTATCAAAAATGAATTTGCCTCTGTAAGAAAATGGTAATACTGAGTCTTGAACTCATATTTAAAATTTATGTATAGAAAATTGCAATGTTTTAAAGGAGAAGTGATTTTTAAAGAATAATACCTTCTATTCCTTGACATTTGTAAAGTGCTCTTCAAATGGTGATCTTGTGATTGTTTTCTACTCGTTTTGACAAAAGTCAGTGAATAAAAGTCATACTTTGTTTTCATCTTTTTATTTTAATTTCTTCTTAACTTTTGGTGATCAACTCAAAAACCGTTGTTATATTCAGTCAGAAATAATGCTGTCAACCACTCTGTATGTGAACTCATTTAATGATAAGATCCTATGATAAGAGAATAACTTTTATATTGATATATTTATACTTTTTCGGAATGTTAAGAAGGTGAGAAGGAAATATAATCTCTATTGTTGTATCTGTTATTGAAGAGAGGTAACAGCAGATGCTCATGACCCTACTTAATTTCTTGATTTTGATGGTATATCTGGTAAAACCTTATATTTCTAGATTTGATGAGAGCTTAAAGATAATGTAACCCAATGTTTGTAAAATTTTTTGACCATAAAGTCTAATAAACTGGACTCTGTATTCTATTTTGTTTTTCAAAAATGTTGAATGAAACCCTCAAAATGACCTGTAATTTGAAAAATACTGATTTAGTCCAACCTTCTTATTTCACAGTTAAGGAAGCAGAATTATAAAGAGTTTAATGCATCTAATTACTGAAGCATGAGAATTAAAGCCAGATTCTGTTAGTTTTTTTTAATGAAAAATACATTTACACAGTATACATGAGCCAGAGTTTTTCACTATTAAGCTTCATCTTCTTGTTTATCAAAGATTTTCTCTTCATTGTGTAAATATATATGTAACATTATAATGAATAATGGAAAAATTTTAAGTTATGAGTAAAATAATATGGTCTCATTTCTTTAGAGGAACACCTACGCGAATATTCCCACACCACTCCATAACTGAGTCTGTGAACTATGATGTGAAAACATTTGGATCTTCTCTCCCTGTTAAAGTCATTGAAGCCTTAACGTTGACTGAAGGTGGGTGTCATTTTCAATTTGTCTCTATTAGCAATTCAAATGAAGCCTAGGTTTGGCATGAAGATAGAAATTTGTGCTTTCTCTGGTCACCTGGTAAAGAGTGACAATGCAGGAGACCCCGGTTCAATTCCTGAGTTGGGAATATCTGCTGGAGAAGGGATAGGCTACCCACTCCAGTATACTTGGGCTTCCCTTGTGGCTTTGCTGGTAAAGAATCTGCCTGCAATGCCGGAAACATGGGTTCAATCCCTGGGTTGGAAAGATTCCCTGGAGAAATGAACAGCTACCCTCTCCAGTATTCTGGCTTGGAGAATTCCATGCACTTTATAGTCTGTGGGGTTGCAAAGATTCAGACATGACTGAGCAACTTTCACTTTACTTCACTGGTGTACCTTCTCTTCCTTGGGGAGAAATAGTTGACTTATTTGGTTTTTCATTGTTTGAGAAATATAACAAATTTGGGAAGCAGAATGAGCTCATTTTAGCACAATCAACATAAGTATTTATGGTTGTACACACTGTATATGCAAAACTCAGTCCAGTTTCAAAAGTTGTTTGAGTATATGAAGTTTAGCTTTTTATCAAAATCCAAAAAGTACTACCCTACTGCCTCACATTATTGGGTTTAATAATGCAATAGAATGAAGTCTTACCTCCATTATGGATCTGTGTAGTACCCCGGAAGCTGTATGCGTAATTTTTTTTTACCTTTCATGCTCACTTTTATTTTCCTTTTTCCTTCTCACATAAGAACTTTTCCACCCACCAATTTTCTTATAGGTGTAAAGTCATTTGATGTTGGTCAGGTACCATTTTATCCCCTAAAACTTTGGTAGCATCAAAATATGACAGTTAACTAGTGTTAAATCTATAAAATATTTATATAGCATAGAACTTGAAGCATTAGACACTGGGCAATTAAACCACATAAAAATTGGATAAGACCCTTGTCCTATATGTTCAGAATCAGGTGTTGACAGCCCCTATCTGGTGTAGTCCCTATCTGGTGATTGTACATGATTCAAAAGGCAGCAGAGGCAACAGGCAAGTTAATTTGAAGGACATGGAATACTATGATCTGGAGGAACATTATCTTGTTACTCCAGTGTCATGTAGCACCCCACCTTTCTCCAAAGGTGGTCTCAATAATTCTGAAATGGCAGGTCTGGCTGATAATAGGATAAAGACAACAACACAACATTTACCCTGTGGAGATATCCTCACTCCTACTATGCATGTATGGTGATCTTGAATGCAACTCATCTTGAAATCTTGTCATGATCATTCTAAGTTTTTAGGTTAGGTGATCCATCAGTCTTGCACTCAACTGTTAACTTCTTTTATGTCATCCTTATTACCGAAGATGAACTAGAGATAGCTCATCAAGTGGCTGTAGATAGCTCCCATGCAGTTTTTTCCTGTAACATGAAAAATATTTTAAATCTGTCTTTCCACTGGGAAGGTAAGTTGATAGAACTGCTGGGCTTTCATTCTTTGCAATACATTCTATCCTTTAATCCAATCATTCTGTTCATTTTCATAAGGATACAAAGATTTCCTGTGTTGTAGCCAAGCTTGGCATCATCCACACCTCTGCATGCTTCAGGGAAGACAGGAGGAAACTGACATGCAGTATAATCTGGACCTTTCTGCTCAGAAGAGTTTCCATTGTTACATTCTGTGAGATTCTGTTCTTCTAAGCCATGTGGCTTTAGAAATTTCTTAACCTTATCAGTATACCTTTTAAATCCAGTACTATCACTAGTTTTGGGAAAGCCATTTAAGTCTTGAACTTGGAATCTGGTCATGATATTTTGGAATCTCATTGTTCAGAGTCTGAAGTATAGCCCACATTGTGAATGAAAAGAGTGCAGCCAGGAACCCATAAAAGAGTAGGCGAAAGAGCAAGATCAAACCCCAGCTCTTAGCAATGCACCCCAGGAGCTCTCTGGTGGTCAGGTTTTAGATGAAGAGCTTCCACTTGGCCAGGCTCTGTTTGAAGAACTTCTTGTCTCTCTTTGTCATGGTGTGTGCTGACTGTATGGGGAGTGGTGGCACGGTGGTGGAAGAGGTGAGAAGGGCAGAGGCTTGGCCTGGTTTGAGCAGCAGCAGAAGGCAGTAAACATTATAATGAATAATGGAAAAATTTTAAGTTATGAGTAAAATAATATGGTCTCATTTCTTTAGAGGAACACCTACGCGAATATTCCCACACCACTCCATAACTGAGTCTGTGAACTATGATGTGAAAACATTTGGATCTTCTCTCCCTGTTAAAGTCATTGAAGCCTTAACGTTGACTGAAGGTGGGTGTCATTTTCAATTTGTCTCTATTAGCAATTCAAATGAAGCCTAGGTTTGGCATGAAGATAGAAATTTGTGCTTTCTCTGGTCACCTGGTAAAGAGTGACAATGCAGGAGACCCCGGTTCAATTCCTGAGTTGGGAATATCTGCTGGAGAAGGGATAGGCTACCCACTCCAGTATACTTGGGCTTCCCTTGTGGCTTTGCTGGTAAAGAATCTGCCTGCAATGCCGGAAACATGGGTTCAATCCCTGGGTTGGAAAGATTCCCTGGAGAAATGAACAGCTACCCTCTCCAGTATTCTGGCTTGGAGAATTCCATGCACTTTATAGTCTGTGGGGTTGCAAAGATTCAGACATGACTGAGCAACTTTCACTTTACTTCACTGGTGTACCTTCTCTTCCTTGGGGAGAAATAGTTGACTTATTTGGTTTTTCATTGTTTGAGAAATATAACAAATTTGGGAAGCAGAATGAGCTCATTTTAGCACAATCAACATAAGTATTTATGGTTGTACACACTGTATATGCAAAACTCAGTCCAGTTTCAAAAGTTGTTTGAGTATATGAAGTTTAGCTTTTTATCAAAATCCAAAAAGTACTACCCTACTGCCTCACATTATTGGGTTTAATAATGCAATAGAATGAAGTCTTACCTCCATTATGGATCTGTGTAGTACCCCGGAAGCTGTATGCATAATTTTTTTTTACCTTTCATGCTCACTTTTATTTTCCTTTTTCCTTCTCACATAAGAACTTTTCCACCCACCAATTTTCTTATAGGTGTAAAGTCATTTGATGTTGGTCAGGTACCATTTTATCCCCTAAAACTTTGGTAGCATCAAAATATGACAGTTAACTAGTGTTAAATCTATAAAATATTTATATAGCATAGAACTTGAAGCATTAGACACTGGGCAATTAAACCACATAAAAATTGGATAAGACCCTTGTCCTATATGTTCAGAATCAGGTGTTGACAGCCCCTATCTGGTGTAGTCCCTATCTGGTGATTGTACATGATTCAAAAGGCAGCAGAGGCAACAGGCAAGTTAATTTGAAGGACATGGAATACTATGATCTGGAAGAACATTATCTTGTTACTCCAGTGTCATGTAGCACCCCACCTTTCTCCAAAGGTGGTCTCGATAATTCTGAAATGGCAGGTCTGGCTGATAATAGGATAAAGACAACAACACAACATTTACCCTGTGGAGATATCCTCACTCCTACTATGCATGTATGGTGATCTTGAATGCAACTCATCTTGAAATCTTGTCATGATCATTCTAAGTTTTTAGGTTAGGTGATCCATCAGTCTTGCACTCAACTGTTAACTTCTTTTATGTCATCCTTATTACCGAAGATGAACTAGAGATAGCTCATCAAGTGGCTGTAGATAGCTCCCATGCAGTTTTTTCCTGTAACATGAAAAATATTTTAAATCTGTCTTTCCACTGGGAAGGTAAGTTGATAGAACTGCTGGGCTTTCATTCTTTGCAATACATTCTATCCTTTAATCCAATCATTCTGTTCATTTTCATAAGGATACAAAGATTTCCTGTGTTGTAGCCAAGCTTGGCATCATCCACACCTCTGCATGCTTCAGGAAGACAGGAGGAAACTGACATGCAGTATAATCTGGACCTTTCTGCTCAGAAGAGTTTCCATTGTTACATTCTGTGAGATTCTGTTCTTCTAAGCCATGTGGCTTTAGAAATTTCTTAACCTTATCAGTATACCTTTTAAATCCAGTACTATCACTAGTTTTGGGAAAGCCATTTAAGTCTTGAACTTGGAATCTGGTCATGATATTTTGGAATCTCATTGTTCAGAGTCTGAAGTATAGCCCACATTGTGAATGAAAAGAGTGCAGCCAGGAACCCATAAAAGAGTAGGCGAAAGAGCAAGATCAAACCCCAGCTCTTAGCAATGCACCCCAGGAGCTCTCTGGTGGTCAGGTTTTAGATGAAGAGCTTCCACTTGGCCAGGCTCTGTTTGAAGAACTTCTTGTCTCTCTTTGTCATGGTGTGTGCTGACTGTATGGGGAGTGGTGGCACGGTGGTGGAAGAGGTGAGAAGGGCAGAGGCTTGGCCTGGTTTGAGCAGCAGCAGAAGGCAGTATGTCCAAGTGACCCTCCTCACTATGGTGAGCACTCAAGCCAACTGCTTTGCACCATGCCAGGCTGGGCTGCCGCTCTGGCCAAATTTGTGTTATCAGTTTTGTGCACCATTAGAAGATTCTCTTGGCAGAAAATTATTTTTATTTATTTTTAAATATTTGTTTATTTTTGGCTGTGCTGGGTCTTCATTGCTGCTCCCAGGCTTTCTTTAGCTGCAAGCAGAGGCTACTCTCTAGTTGAAGTGCATGAGCTTCTCATTGCAGTGTCCTCTCTTACTGCAGAGCACAAGCTCTAGGGCATGCTAGCTTCAGTAGTTGTGGGGTATGGGCTCCAGAGTGCAGCCAAAGAGTTACCCTGCAGTGTGGGATCTTCCAGAACCAGGGGTGGAACCTGTGTCCTTTGCATTGCAAGGCAGATTCTTAACCATTGGACCACCAGGGATGCCCCACTGGTAGAGAATTAGAGTGGAAATGTGGAAGGTGTGGTCAACACAAGCTTCAGAAAGATACATTAAGGCTGAGAAGTTGGGGTGACTCTAAGAGCAAAGTTCAGAGCATCCTTTGATTTCTTGGAACAGTGTTTTTCAAACTGCAGGTAGTGACTGAAATCACTTTAGTGACTTGTGACCAGCATTTTTTTTTTTTTAATGAAGTAGAGTAGATTGTAGAATGTCAGAGTGTATCTCATTTTGTTTTATTTAAATTGTGTATGACTGCATCATGCTATGAAATGTATTTCATACTGTGAATGACAGTCAAAACAGTTTAAAGTACTCTGTTCCATTAAAGGGAACATTTCTCATCAACTTGAACTAGCACATCTTACCAATAAGTCCATGGGAGCTTCAGGTACAATTATTTTCAGACAACTAAACTTCTACTAACCTCTGTCATGCATTGTTCCTGGTTTAAATATATATTTTCTTTTCCCTTCTAAAAATTTCAGGTTAAATTGCATTTAAGCCATTGACACACTCCTGGTTCATGCCATCAGATCATGTTAATAACAAATAGTACACAGGCTCAGAGGAGAGAGTTTCTAGAAATCAGGATGTGAAAACTGAAGACTATGTAAACTTGAGAAGATCTCATCCTCACATGGAAATTTCCAAGCCCTAGTCAGTTGGTGTACTGAGTCAGGGTTCTCAAGTGTTCACCAGTGGAGGATTTGGAGCTGCCACGGTGCTTTTAGGGAAAGAAAATACCAACCGGGTATCTCAGTTCAGCAAAAAGCCCACATTCAACCTAGGTATGATTTGATATTTATATTTTAGATTGTACCTTATTGGTGCCTTTTATTTTGCCCCTCTACCCTATCTTCAAATGAAGAGCAAAGCTCACATTGATTAAATTTCTAGGACTGTTAATGCATTTACACAAGTTTAGCACCAAAACTTACAGCAGCAATAGAGAAGTCTTCCCTTAGCCACAGGCATAAGTTCCAAGACCCCCAGGGGTTGCCTGAGATAGAATGGCACTGAACCCTGTATGTACTGTTTTTTCCTATACATACATACCTATGATGAAGTTTATTTATCAGTTAGGCACAGTAAGAGAATATCCAAATTGCCGCATCACTTCTCTGTGCTTTGTGGCCACGTTTTAGTAGAACAAAGTTATTTGAACACAAGGACTGCAACACGAAGACAATGACTGATCACTTAGACTACTCCTGAGTGGCTAATGGATGGGTGGTGGGTACAGTGTCCATACACTGGACAAAGGAGTGATTCACGTCCCCATCAGGACAGCGGGACACTGCAAGATTTCATCACAAACTTAGAAGTGTTATTTCTAGAATTTTCCATTTAATATCTCAGGCCCCACTTGACTACAAATAACTGAAACAACAGGTGAAACCAGGGAAACCTAACCCCTTTAGGTTAGCATATAATAAAGTAATCTATCATACATTCAAAGAGTTCGTATTTGAAAATCTTGTTCTTTTGCAGGAACATGATTTTTCCTTGAAATGTTCTATGTATTTAATGAGGGGGGTAATTATTTGTATTGCTTTATCAAAATGAAATTATGAATTTTACTAAATATTATAAAAAGTGAGATAAATTTATAACAAAAAATAAGAAATATTAAACCTAAGACCAGAACATAGTTTTTACCTTTCAATATATTTATAAGAGTGGTTGTCAAACCACTCTTATTTTGGATATTAATAACTCTTGAATTATTCAAGAGTATTTTTTGTTGTGAGTTAATCTTGTGTGTGTTGTGGTTACTTTTTTGAGTGAAGAGTATGGCAGTAAGGAAGATTTTGGTATGAGAAATTTTTGCAGTTTTAATTCATACTGTAAGATTAATTATGTACTTTGTTTTTTTCTTTAGTTGATGATCAGTTGACTGTTCACATAGATGAAGGTGGATGGGCTTGTTTGGTCAGCAAAGAGAAACTCATTATTTGGAAGATTGCTCTGTCACCTATCACTAAGGTAATGATTCTTTAAAGAGCTGGAGGGAGAGAGAGGAGAAAATTCCTAATTGGCTCTGAATTTTTACCCTAACTTTTTAGAGTTGTTGGAAATCTGTAATTTGAATCGACTCAAGCATTATAGATTTGCATTTTTATAGTAATATGAAATACCAAGGCATGCATACACATTTGTGTATTGGGAAAAAAGTTTCTCTCCTTATCATGATTTTAAACAAGATATATTTTATTTACATTTAGTAAAGTTAAAGACATTGACATTTTTAATGAATGTCATGCTAGTCACTGTGTAGTGAAGTCTAAGACTAAATGTCATCCACATAAACTAATGAACTGAATTTCTAAGAAGGTAAGAATGTGTTGCACTGAATCTACTGAATCATGTGTAAGAAAATAGGAAAACATTATACCAATTTTTATAATGCTCATTTAACTCTTCATTGTCAGCTTTTCACACGGGGGCTTTCATTTGTATGTTCACTGCTGTACTCTCAGCAGCCTCTTTCTGTCCACTCCAGATCAGGCATACTCTCTTGCAGTATTCATGCTCACTGGGCCTTTGTTCCACTGGGACTCAGGCTCCAACTTACCTAAACTCTTTGTGTCTACTAGTCTCTGAACACCTGCTGTCTAGAAAACCATGTTTATAGTTAGGAACATAGTTGAGGGAGAGGTTCTGTGGTAGCATCCTGAGTTAGCAGAGGAAGCCTGATACTGGCTGAGTCTCAGAAATATTTTCTAGGCAACTTTGAATACTTACTCTAGTCATGCCAATTTTAAATGTCAACTCAACAAATCAAGATTAGACTGGGAAAATTCCATAGAAGTCTACACAGTTCTTTCAACAATGGGCTTTTTTTTGGTCTGGGAAGAGATTGGAGTAGTTTGTATTAAGGGTCTGGTCTAGCTGTTAAGTTTTCCTGACTCTGTATCTCTTAAAATATTTTGTTTTAATATTAGTGAAAATGACGATGGAAGCCTGATCAAAAAGATGTAAGAAGAAAGTATTTCTAGAATAGTATTTCTAGCAGTGAATTAGAATCTAAAGTATGCAGAGAAAGTGAAGTCAGGTGCATGTTCAAACATTGGATTTGAAATGAAAAATTTTTTGTTTGGATTTGTTTAATAGTTATCTGTTTGCAAAGAACTTCAGCTGCCACCTAGTGATTTCCACTGGAGTGCTGACTTGGTGGCTCTCTCTTACTCTGCTACCTCAGGCGAAGCACATTCTACTCAGGTGGGTGACTTAAATGCTTACTGAAGCACATTTTTTTAAGATAAGGGAGTTCTAAAGTTGGGGAGATCACCCAGTTGGGTTTTGAAACATAGCTGTAAAGCTGCAGAAGTCAAGACAGGATGGTCACGGCAGAGGTAGGCACACGGGGCAGTGGAACAGAACAGTGCACACATGCAGACCTACACAGAGATAGTGCACTGATCTTTGACAGGGGTGCAGAAGAAATTCAGTGAAGCGAGGATGGTCTTCTCAATAAATGGTGTTGGAATCATTGACCATCTTTAGGAAGAAAAAAAATTCCTCCTAAACCCCATGTAAAGATGAACCCCAAATGGATCATAGGTCTAAATGTAAATTGTAAAACTAAAAACTTTTAGAAGAAAACAGGAAAAAAATAATCATGGCATGGGGTTAGTTGAAGAGTTCTTAGAAATCACCAAAAATGTGACTCATAAAAGAAGAAAAATCGATAAATTGGACTTAATCAAAATTTAAAACTTGGCTCTGCCAAAGACCCTGAGAAGAAAATGAAGAGAGAGCTGTAGATTGGTAGGAAATACTATAAATCAAACATCCAATAAAGGACTTGTACCCAGAACATAAACTCTCAAAACTTAGTAAGAAAACAACCCAATTTAAAAAGTAAGGCATAGGACTTGAACACTTTACCAAAGAGAATATAAGGATGGGAAATAAGCGGTGAAGAGACATTCACATCAGTAGCCATCAGGGGAATGCAAATAAAACAAGTGAGATACCAGTTCACTCTTATACAAGGGCTGCAGTCGAAAGCACTGACACCCCCAACTGCTGGCAAGGCTGTGGAGCAACTGGAACCTCACACATTGCTGACAGGCATGCAGAATGGTGCAGCCACTGATGTTCACTTTCTTAGAAAGTTAAAGTGCCCTTGCCATATGACCCAAAAGTTCCATTCCTGGCTGTTTATTTTAGAGACATTAAAGCTTATGTTCACACACACACACAAAACAATACACTAATGTCATAGCACCTTTATTTGTGCTAGCCAAAGGTGGAAACAATCTGAATATCCTTTAGCAAGTGAATGGATAAATAAACTGATTCTTTCATAGGATGAGATACTGCTCAGCAGTAAAAAGACATGAGCTGTTGATCCATGAAACAGCGGGGTGAATCTCAAAGCATTGTGCTAAATGAGATAAACCGTTGTCAAAAGGTTCTATTCTATATGATTTCGTTTGTTTGGCGTTCTTAGAAAGACAGAACTATAATGATGGAAACGGAGATTGCCAGAGGTGAGGGTAGGGGAGGGTGTGGCCAAAGGGAAAGTGTTATGGAGCTTTGGTGCTGATGGACTCTCCTATATCCTGTTTGTGGTGGGACTTCAGGAGTGTAAAAGTGAAAGTTTTAGTCACTTGGTCATGTCTGACTCTCTGTGACCCCATGGACTATAGCAACCAGGCTCCTCTGTCCATGGAGTTCTCCAAGCAAGAATACTGCAGTAGGTTGCCATTCCCTTCTCCAGGGGATCTTCTCGACCCAGGGCTTGAACTTGGGTCTCCCACATTACAGGCAGATGCTTGTGTTTTAAAGCATCTGACCCACCATGTGTTTTAAAATTCATAGGACTGTAAAAAGCGAAACATTTTGTACGATCTGAAGAGAAACCAGAGTACAAAAATCCATAAAACTATAAAACAGGAGGAGAAAATGTCAGTTTTACTATATGATAATTTTTTAAATATGGAAAAAAAGAATTTTTTCCCCTGGTTTCTGTTCATCAGGAGTGCATTGCCCTGGTTTATGTCAGTGCGCCAGACTACCACTTTGGGCTCCTTTTTGTGTGTTTGCTGAGTGTTATGATCTTGTTTCAGGCTGTTACTGTCATGGTTGCCACCAGAGAAGGATCCATTCGCTATTGGCCAAGCCTTGCAAGTGAAGATACCTACACAGAGACGTTCATAGATCTGGGAGGTGATAAGACCTGCAGTTTCTTAACAGCAGTACAGGTATACAATGGATATTCTTTTATATCTCTTGGGAAACTGTCATTTGGCTTGGAATTCAGGTTTGGATGACTAAAAATTTGTGATTTTGAGCAGATCATACAGGTAAGGGTAGGAGAAGATCAAAAAAGAGGCAAGGAAAGAATGTAAGGCTCTAGGATTTGCACACTTAGACTGAGGGAAGCCCTTCTGGTGGGATTCTGATCTATCAGTGGTTTGCTAATACATGTTCTGCTGGTTTACCAAAGAAAGAAAATCTAATTCTTGATTTGTTGAACCTACATAATGTGAACCTATAACTTAAAGATCAGAATTTTTAAAAAATGCAATTAAAAAAATGGCTCTGAAGTTTTTCTATGTAGTATTAAGTGAATAGATTCATAAATAAATGACTTTTTAAAAATAGCACTGTTCTTTTTTTATTCTTTTAGATTTATGTTGAGCCACAGATAATTTCCCTCAAAGCATATCAAGGTGATTTGTGTTCATTTTCCTTTCTTAGTCTTAACTGAACTAATTTCACATTTGTTCACAGGGAGGAAGTTTTATTTTATCCTCATCGGGGGGCCAACTAATCCGCCTGATGCCTGAAAGTATAGGAAAAATCCATCAGCATGTCCTGCCTCAAGGACAAGGCGTGCTCTCAGGAATTGGTCGGAAGGTTTCTTCTCTTTTGGGAATTTTATCTCCTAGTAGTGATCTCATTGTAAGTTGTTAAAATCACTTGGTTTTAATAGCTTGTTTCTTAATGAAATCAGTAAGCTGGCAGTCTCCTATGAAGTTAGCATTGCCATGTATGAACAGTGGTGTATGTGAGATGAAAACTTTGATCTTTCAGTGAAGCATTTTTATTATGATGATTAGATGAATTCATACTAACCCTCTTGCATCCTCTTAACATTAATGCTTCTTAAGTTTTATAGATTATCTTGTAAGTTCATTTTTTGAATTAAAACTATGATGTAAAGTTATAAATGTGTTTAAGGATTAGTTTTGCTTTCTAGATGTAGCCAAAAGTGTGCTTTCCACCCCCAAGCCTCCAGATGTCTCTGGATGATGTCTGCTGGGCTGTGCCTCAGACTCTGGAGTAATGTGTGAAGATGCTGGGAACTAACATCTTCAACTAACTGCACTAACAGAGCAGTGGGGGCATCTGCTCTGCCAGGTGCCCTGTGTGTGTTATCTCCTGTAATTATTGTGATCTATAATGTATAGAGCTTCATGTCCCATTTGTGTTAAATAAATGAGGAAATGGCCTCAGTGAGGCTACCAAAATTGCCCAAAGTTCAAACTGCTCAGCAACAGATGCATGCCCACATGTGTGTGAACTGAGTGCACATTCCCCCGCCCCCAACTTTTTTTAAACATTTTATTTTATAGGAGTATAGCTGAGTAGCAATGCTGTGGCAGTTTCAGGTGGACAGAAAAGGGGCTCAGCCATACGTACACATGTAGCGTTCTCCCTCAGACTCCCCCTGCATCCAGGCTGCCACATAAC
Organism: Madoqua kirkii; assembly: GCA_006408675.1. Taxonomy (NCBI): domain Eukaryota; kingdom Metazoa; phylum Chordata; class Mammalia; order Artiodactyla; family Bovidae; genus Madoqua; species Madoqua kirkii. The sequence continues at coordinate 58,591 of SJYC01147868.1, forward strand.
ACTGAGCAGGTTCCCTGTGCTATGCAGCAGGTCCCTTTGCATTAGCCCTGCAGTACCACATCCTTTATTAAACGGTGCTTTTCCCTCTGATTTCAGGTTGCTATCATTATCTGCTTCCTTAAATGGTCTTTGAACCTAAGCTTTAACATGTCTAGAAAAAAATTGCTCATGTTCTCTTCTCTCCTATTGACTTAACAAAACTCATTTTTCTTTTGACCTGTTTTCAATGGTACTGTCACCTTTTCCAGAGACCCAGGTATAAAATCCTGGTTGTGTGTGTGTGTCTTCCCTCTTTATGGAGCAGATTATTTACCAGCTTCTCTAGATTTGAGTCATAGTGACAGGAAAAGTGGAGACAAATAGGGTTTTAGTTCAACAGTCATGTATACACAGTTTTTAAGTTGGGTTAGATGTGTTCTTCAGAAGCAAGGAAATGATATAACCATGTGGAACTACACACACCCTTCCAGATTCCTTCTCCTCTAACACAGCTCTTGTGCTTACAAGCTATGGATATTATCTCCTTAAGCTTACTTGGTTTACAGACTGACATTCAAGACTGTGCTGTGTGTGAACCTTAGTTTTGCTTCTTTCCTAGCTATAATCTGCATTCCAGTTTAGCAGGACTGTGTTTTGTTCTTTAAAGAGCCTCTGACTTTCCTGCCTCCCTACTCTGCTCTTCCTGGGCCTTCTGCCTGTAAAAATCCTCCTTACTCTCAAGGTCTATTTCAGGATAACTTCTTCCCTTGAATCCTAAATGAAGAATTCTGCTAGGATTACTAATCAAATAGCTATAAAATATACGATTTTTTGTCTGAGGAAAATCATCATTGACATTAGAATTTAGTAATGTATAAACTTTTTTTCTCCTCTCCATACAGCTTTCAAGTGTTCTTTGGGATAGAGAGAGAGCGAGCTTTTATAGCCTGACAAATTCAAACATCAGTAAATGGGAATTGGATGATTCTTCAGAAAAACAAGCACATAGTTGGGATATAAATAGAGTCCTGAAGGAAAACATTATTGATGCTATCTGGGTAAGGAACAGTAACATTCATCTCTGTCATTTTTATTTATATAAGATTGCTAGTTCCTTTAGTTGTATTTGTTAGAACACATTTCAGTATAATACAGCAAGGTTTAGTCATCAGATAAGCAGAGTATTCAATCTTTAAAAGTATTGGGACTCACTGGTTTACCTAATTTTTAAGTGCATACATTATTCATTTATAAGTTTGACTTACTGTGGATGAGGCAGTTTAGTAGGTGCTGGGGATATAAAGGTGAAAAGAAATGATTCCTATACTGAAGGAACTTACATTGTTGATATTTTCATATAGGGATCTGAAAGTAACTATGAAGCTATTAAAGAAGGGGTCAACATTCAGTATTTGGATTTGAAGCAAAACTGGTAAGCAATTCATTTATCATGCAGAACATAGGTAGTTGTTTGGAAAAATAGATTGATGTTTATTGTAGAATAATAAGCACCCTTGCTATCTGTTCTTCTGATGTGTCTAACCCTAATCTTATATTATTCTGCCTTATTGGATCGCTTTGTTCTGTCTGGCAGTGCTAGTTCATGTTAGAAGTGTCGGCAGTTTTCGGCCTTCCAATGAATGTCCCATTAGCTGTCTGCCCTTGCTAGGGGTCATCTGTTCTGTTCGCAGAGCTGGAGCTTCTGAGAGCTGCCTGCCCCACTGCTGGTGTGTGCCATGCTGTCGTCTTTGCTGACTCAGTGGAGATTCTGGGGGCTTTTCTCCAGTCCTTTTTATGTTGTTGATGGAACTTTAGCCTGAGTTTGTAGCTGTATTGAATAAAGGAAGGATGGATGAGTTTTGTCCTGACGGTACAAGTTAGAACTCAGCCATGGTTTATGACTGAGTCACTCGGAGTGAATTTCCTCTGAGAACCAGTGCTCTCAGTGGTGCTTAAGATCTCAGGTTAGTCTGATAAAGCTACTTAATCTTATGTTATTGTTTAGCTTTAATATTATGGTCATATAGAACTGAAAAGCCATTTACAATAGAGTTTCTGGGATATAGTTTATAATGAGTACAAACATATGATTTGTAATTCTTTAAAACACAGCTTACTGGAAGTTAGAATAATTTTTATGTGTTTTAGCGTAATTTAGTAGAACAAATTCTGCTTGTTTCTTGGCTTACAGTTCTGCCGTTTAATTTTTCTCTTATGTGAGCTATTGAGACTTGTCAAGATCCTTCTTTGTAATTTCTGAAAAACTTATATGTAAACTATCAAAGAAGTAAAAATAATGTATATGCTTAATTTCCAAAAACATTTTCATTACAGTTTATTTTGTTTTAATTTATCTTTACTGGACCTCCATCATAAGTTTAGAACTGGTGCCAGGATGCAGCCAACTGTGGGGAAGAGGATGTGAACATTTCTTCACATGTAATTTTCAGAATGGAAACCTAGGTTGTGCACAGAGAAGCACACTTAAGACTTGCTGTGCCGAGGCACACACGGAATGCTGTCGTGCCGGCATGACTCCATTCCTGTGGGGCCTGTGCGATGCAGTTCTCATTCTCCTTCTTGGCCCCCTCCTGCCGTTGCTCCAAGCAATCCAGTCAACACTCTCTGTATCCTCATGTTCCACGGATCCTTTAGACTGTTCCACATCTGGATAGGTGTCTTCTGTTTAAGAAGCATGTGTCTCCCTGATGCTTGTTGCTCTTCCTTGATCAATTGTTGAAGTTTTTACTGATTTGCAAATTAATTATCTATCATCTTTACTACCCAAAATAGCTTCATGTTATTTTAATCATGAAGATTTTTTTTTTGTAAAGATATGAAATGAAGCTGATCTAAGCACCACTTCCTGAGGAATTCTTTATTAGCCGTGTCTCTGGGCCTCACTGGCACCTCTCACCACCCGGCAGTCCAGTCTGTGGAGTAACTTCAGTTGACTCACCGCAGCATGGCCATCTCTACCTCCCTACCTAGTGCAGAGGAAGTCTCTCAGGACTGCGTTCTCTGTGGCCTTGCTCACTGCCCTCTTAGCTCATCCAGGAGCTCTTTAGGTCACTGCCAGTGTGTTCCAGTTTGGACCAGTGTCCTTGAAGATTTTGAGGGAATTCAAGTAGAAATGATAAGAGTTGGGGAGCTGGGAAAAGGAAGCAGTGGAGAAGGAAAATGAGAGCTGTATCGGGACAGCTTGATTTGAAGTGCATGTCATCTAGTGGGCAGCTTGCTTTATTATTTTTAGTTGTCAGTAGCGAGTGCTTGCCATCCTGTTAATATTTCTGAAACTTGAATGAAAGTTGTTAAAATGCTGCCAGATGTTTTAGGAGTTGAGATTAGAGACCATTTAATTTTTTTTATGTTGGGGGCAACAACTTTGATAGACTTGAGGACCACATATATTTTTAAGATGGAAAAAAGTTTGTTTTCACCTATACAGCAGATTGAATATACAGTAGCAGTTCTGTGATTGGATATTAAAGGTAAAACCAAAATATTTTTCTTCCGTACAAAAGTAAACTTTAAAAAGCAGATTAGATCAGGGGTTGGGAACCTTTTCTGTAAAGGGTCCAAAAGTATATTTTTAGGCTTTAGGGACCATGTGGTCTTCGTGGCAGCTATTTTACTCTACCAGTGGTAGTATTAAAGCATCCATAGACAGCACACAGACAAGTGGGCTTGGCCGTCTTGCAGGACAGATTGATTTACAAAAACTCACCTGTGGTCAACTTGACCTGAGAGCTGCACTTTGCTACTCCCTGTGTTTGATGATTTCTTGGTCTTTTTAAGTCAGATTTATTGAGTTATATTTTACATACAGTAAATATTTTTACCCTTTTTAGTGTATAATTTGGTGAGTTTTGACGAGTGCATAGTCAGTTAACTACAACCACAATCAAGATACAGAACAATTCTATCACTTCAAAAACTACCTTGTACTCCTTTGTCAGGGGCTTTCTGGATGGCTCAGTGGTTAAAAAAACAAAAAACAAAACTGCCTGCCAATGCAGGAGATGCAGGAGATACGAGTTTGATCCCTGAGTTGGGAAGATCCCCTAGAGGAGGAAATGGTAACCCACTGCAATATTCTTGCCTGGAAAATCCCATGAACAGAAGAACCTGATGGGCTATAGTCTGTAGGGTCACAAAGAGTCAAACAGGACTGAGTAGGCATGCACACACTCCTTTTTCAACCCCTTCCTTCACTTCCAGCTCCTGGCAGCCATTGATGTCTTTTCTGTCCCTGTAGTGTAGATGGCATCATATAGTATAAAGCCTTTGGAGTCTGGTTTCTTTCACTTAGCATAATGAATTTGATATTCATTTAGTGGTTTCTTCCTTTTTACTGCTGAGTAGCTTTACCAGGATTTGTTTATTCAGCAGTTAAAGGATATTGAGTTGTTTCCATTTTTAGGCAGTTATGAGTAAAGTCACTATAAACATTTGTACACAGGTTTTTGTGTGAAGATAAGTTTTTATTTCTCTTAAGTAAATATCTAGGACTGGGCTTGCTAGGTCATATGGTAAATGCATGTTTATCTCTTTAAGAAATTGCCAAACTGTTTTCCAAAGAGACAGTATATATTTCTTTTTCATTGATCAGCGATGGGCTCCTAATTTTGGCAGCAGCATGGCACCTGGCAGACAGCCCCTGCCTTGTCTATTACTCTCTGATAACAGTAGAAGATAATGGCTACCAGATGTCAGATTCAGTGACTGTGGAAGTCACTCAGTATAACCCACCTTTTCAGGTAAGATTTCTGTTAACAAGCTCAATGATCAAGTGACATTAACTTGCTGAGTTTTTTCTCCCTAACCGTTGCAAGGTCAGATTCTTTGAGATATTCACCTGAAGGCTTAGAAATAGGTTTAATTTAAATTTTTTTAATCTCTTTTTTGGGGGACTTTCCTGGTGGTCCAGTGGCTAAGATTCTGTGCTACCAATGCAGGGGGCCCAGGTTCAATCCCTGGTCAGGGAACTAGATCCCTCATCCTGCAACTAAGAGTTTGCATGCTGTAATAAAAGATCCCACATGCCCCAACTAAAACCTGGTGCAGTCAAATGTAAATACATTTTTTTAAGTAAAATCCCTTTGTTTATTTGTTGTTATTAGCCACGCCGTGCAGCTTGCAGGGTTTTAGTCCCCTGACCGTAGATTGAACTCGGGCCCTCAGCAGTTAAAGCAGAGTCCTTGTCCACACTGGACCACCAGGGAATTCCCAGAAATACATTTTAAATAGCTAGTGTTTAGGCATTGCATTCTGTTTGCCGTCTCATACTCATCCTCTGTTCAGCCTTAGCTAAAGAAAAGTGAGAGTGGGAGCCCTTGACAGTGAGCAGTGTGTTTCTCCTGCAGCTCTGTGAATGGATTTTCATTTCTGTATTACTGAGTTGAAAGAAAATATTGACGGTGAACTAAAGAGTGAAAAATAGGAAGAAACTTGATGGGAATTGGACTTTGGTTTTGAGTGCTGTATATTACAGAAAAATCCTCTTTTTGCTCAAATAGGATATTTGTAGGTAACTGCATTATATATTTATTAAAATTCATGTGAATAATTAAAAGGCAAGAGTTGTGGACATGAGGGGATGGGGCGGCCAGGGTCGGGAGTAACAAATTGAAAGAATGGCATTAAAGCATATATATTACCATATGAAAAATCAGGTAGTCAGTGGGAATTTGCTGTATGACACGGAGAACGCAAATGCTCTGAGACAGCCTAGAGGGGTGGGATTGGCTGAGAGGTAGGAGGGAGGGGGCATAGTATACTTGTGGCTGATTCATGTTGATATATGGCAGAATCCAATACAATATCATAAAGCATTTATCCTCCAATTAAAAATAAGTAAATTTTTTAAAAAGACAAGCTGTCTAATTTTAAGCTTCTTGATGGCAATTTAACATTGTTTAATAACTGCTGTTATTTAGGAGAGGCCTACACAAGGTTAACTTCATTTAACCTTGTGTAGTATCTAATTCTATTTAACTTATTCTTAATGAATTTTTATGAGATAGTGTACAAAAGTGTGAATTATGAAGTCATACTGAAGTATTTTTTGTTTCAATTCTTATTAAATCTTTAATTTTCAGTCTGAAGACTTGACTGTATGTCGGTTGATGGTCCCAAACTTTTCAGACCAGACTGCCTGTCTGTATACTGAGAGTGCTGTCTACATGTGCTCCACAGGAACTGGGAAGTTCTCTCTTCCTCAGGAGAAAATTGCTTTTAATACACAAGGTGGGTAATCGGTTTCGGAAAGTAGGATTAGGAACTCACTAGTCATTCTGAGAAGTTTTTGTTCTCTTTGCATAAGCTTTGCTTCAGGTGTGATACCTGTGATAATTCAGTACCATACCTACAGTTGCTGAGAAACTGGGAGGGTGGTAGAGCCCAGTTTTACTATAGACAGAAAATAGTAACATTTTCCCCAGAAGAGGCCAAGAAGGAAAGAACTGATGCTCAGAGAAGTAATTGTCTGTTCCTGGTCAGTAAGAATGATTTATTCTAAGTTGATATTCTTTAAACAAGTTTGTTCAGACCCCTGGGTGAGAAGAGTCCCAGGCACTGGACTCATGCAA
>SJYC01147869.1:0-14083 GCA_006408675.1 Madoqua kirkii
GGGGGGGTGGGGGTTGGGGGAAGCCAACCAGGAGTAGGAAAAACAAGCAGATAGCATTTATCTGAAGGGACAAAGGACAAAATCCAGGTGAGCAGCAGCATGGCACCTTGATTGTCTGGTCCCAGCCCCAGGGCCTTGACTGGTTGGGTGGAATGCTGTTAAGGCTGCAGGCAAGCTTAGACTTTTTCCTTGCCCTCCCGTTGGCTTACTCAGTGAGTCAGAGTAGGACTGATGAGCTGTTGCTCTGTGTCTTGCAGAAGGGACGACTTTCTTGTTTGGTTCACTGTACTCACTGCTTTTGCACAGCACCATGGAGGACTCAGCCTGCCTCTGCAGATAGCAAGGAGCCTTGGCTTGATGCAGGGTTATAACTGGGTTCAGAGTAGGAGTAACACAGTAAAGGACTGTCAGCAGGATCTTCTGCTTAGGGAATTAGATTTAGGAGGGTCTTGTTTGGTAATTTTATTTGATTGCGTATTTTCCTTTCTCTTAGGAGACAGTATTTTAGGAGCTGGTTCCTGCGGGGGTATACCTATCCTTTTCTCTAGAAACAGTGGATTGGTGTCTATTACTTCAAGGGAAAATGTGTCCATATTAGCAGAAGATCTTGAAGATTCCCTAGCATCTTCAGTTGCTGGACCTGGCAATGAGGTAACATAGTTTCATAATTTTTCTTTTTTTTTTTTTACTATAGTTGATTTTGCTGTAGTTGTGTAGTTGCTAAGTCATGTCAGACTCTTTGTGACCCTATGAACTGTAACCTTCCAGGCTCCTCTGTTCATGGGATTTCCTAGGCAAGAATACTGGAGTGGGTTGCCATTTCCTTCTCCAGAGGATCTTCACCACCCAGGGATCAAACCCACATCTCCCACAGTGCGGGCAGATTCTTTACCACTGAGCTACCAAGGAAACCTGTTACAAAGGATTTAAACATTTTTATTGGACTATTTCCCACAAATGTTTGAAAGTCATACAGTTTTAAAAGCATTATGATAAAACATTAGTTCTTGTATCTCTCTTATTTCCTTTGTCCTCTTATTCAGAAGCAACTACTTTTAAGCCTCTTAGGTGTTTTTATTTTTTTGGTGTTTCCCACCATATTTCTAAGTGAAGTGAAGTGAGCTCTCTCAGTCGTGTCCGACTCTTTGCGACCCCATGGACTGTAGTCCATGGGTGGAGTGTGTTGCCATTTCCTTCTCCAAGGGAACTTCCTGACCCAGGGATCAAACCCAGGTCTCCCGCATAGCATGCAGGCACTTTGCCCTCTGAGCCACTGGAGAGGCCCATATTTCTAAGTAATACGTGTATATTGCTGTCTCTCAATCATTAGTTTTCATCATCTGTAGACCTCCTGTTATTGAAGATGAGGACTTGGGATAATTTACAATCCTCTGCCTTGCCTTTATCATTCCAATATACATTTTTTCCAATCTAATGGTATGTGAAGGTTGTTTTACAGTCCAGAGTGAAGCAGTATGCTGATTATACTTCTTTAATGTAGTGTCCAACTTCATGTGATGCTTAGAGTGGACTAATTGTATATTTGCTTACTTTGGTCTGGTTTAATCTCCCAAGATGTTCCAGCAGCTCCGTAGATGCCTTTCTCTCTAGCATTACCCGGTCACATGTAGCAGCCCTGTGCCTGCTGTCTGTTCCTTGTGCTCGGGATCTGTCGCCACCCCACTCGAGTTTGCCTAGTCTCCTCCCGACTCTGTCTCTTGCTGCTCTTTCCTCTGCTTTCCATCTTTGTGTAGCTGGAACCACAGATGTGGGGGGAGGGAGGGTTTGAGTCTCTTTTTATTCTTGGTATTCTGGGATGATTTTTGAGGGGAGAGTTGGGTAAAAACTGTCATTTTTTTCACTGTCATCTTGAAGTTCATCTATGAGATTTTTATCATTCTTTTAAGCATTAATACTCTTTTGAGTAATTTGTGTTTGAAGAATATGTAAAGTATATAGACTTTTTCTGTAATTCAAAATGAAAATGATTTAGTAACAGTTTCAACAAAAAGTGACTTTTTAAAAAACTTTCATTCTTTTGTAATCATGTTTGTTTTCACAATCTTGCTATATGTTCTGAAGCTATCTTAACAGTATTCCATTTCTTTTAAATTTCTCTAAGTTTTTTTTTAAGCTTGAAATCAACCATTATGATTAGAAATATACTCTGTGATGTAAGGGTAAGCCTATCCAAAGGTTGTGTTGTGATGAAATCCCCAAATAATTTTACTCACAATATAATTCCTGAATTATATGTACATTTTCTGTAGATCTTTAATTAATCATTTGATGTTCCCATAAATGTATTAAGTATATAAGTCATTGATTTAGAGAGTATGGAAAACAGCTTGTATGTCTGTGTTGTTTTCCTCATAGCTTGGTCTAATTTTTTTGCAGTAACTAAGAATATTCTTATACCTTCAACTCTAAACTATAGTTTATTATTTTACAGAGTATGGTTTTTGATACTTCTACCAAGAATGAAACTATTGCCCAGGAAGATAAAACCAAATTGCTCAAAGCTGCTTTTCTGCAATTCTGCAAGTATAACAAGTTTTTTAAATTATGGCTCTTTTGATGTCCAAGGACACTTTGCTGACATTTGCTACTTATTTGTTGACTAGTGGGAGTGAGTTGAAGGAATGATGCCATCACGGAGATGTTTTTCTGAGCTTAGTACTTTAACAACCCCTTGTTCTGATTTTGCTAGCTAGGGGAGGGCTCCAGCCAGGCTGGGAATAACATGATGTAACACAGCCCTTGCACTTGTTGCAACAGCGTAGCACTAGAAATGGTAGTTGTAAAGGGAGCTTGTGAGCATCTTTTATGTAGGATGTGAAGGCAGTGAAATTTCATACAAAGGTCATCCTGGCTGTTGTAAAGTGTTGGCCTGGTGGTCGAGTTTTGTACTGCTGGAATTACCACAGAACTCTCTGGCTTACTTAATACAACTCCTGGTCCTGCAGTTCGGCTGTTCGGGGTTACGCTGGGGGTTGCGGTTTTCCTGGTCCTGCCTGAGCTCGTGCGTGGTCTGAGGTCAGTAGCCAGCTGTCTGGCTACACTTGCCCGCGTTTTGGGAGCCCTGGCTGTCGGCTCCGTCTGCCTCATGTGGTGTCTCTTCATCTGCAGGCTGCCCTGGCCTCTCTCAAGCCTCAGGGTTCCGGGAGCAGGAGAGAGCAAGCATTGCTACATGAGTGCTCCTCAAGTCTCTATCTGGTCATGTTTACTGATATTCCAGGGGCCCTGGCGAGGTCCAGGGGAGGACGCGCACAGGGTGGAGCAGACAGCTGCACTCGCTCTGTCACACTTGCTGACTGGGTACACTCATCTCTGCTTATCCCCTACACACATTCTGCATCGTATGTGTCTGGTACCTTCCTTAAATGTTGTGCATTCCATTTATGTTGGAATTAGCACTCAGGAAAATTGTGATCCAGCCTTTGCTCTGCCCCTAGTTAGCTGTGTGAGACCGGACAGACCGCTTATCGTTTCTGGAATTCTGGTTCAGCAGATCTTTGTTTTTAAGAGACATTCATACTGTACTGCCTCCATTCCCCTCACTTGCAGCTCATGTCCCGTAACTCCACTACTAGTGGTCTAGTGCACGGAGGCGCCCTCTCACAAAGGGGCACACAGCTTGAAAGGGGCAGTGCGCCATGTCTGGAAAGTTCTGGGCCATTGTAGTGACGGTCTGCTAAACTTAGTTTCTTGTCCAGAGGAGGGCACCATCAGGTCAGTTTTTGGTTTCTGCTAAGCTTAGTTTCTTGTCCAGAGGAGGGCACCATCAGGTCAGTTTTTGGTTTCTGTTTTTATATAATATTCCTTTAATCTTGTTTTATTGCATAGTGTTCAGTCTTACTGCCATGATTTGGATTAATACTATGATTCTATCTTGTATAATTTTATCCTTTAATTAACAGCTTTGACAGTCTTGTCTCATCTCCACATTTATATGGTAGTAGAGTCATTGTACTAGTTTCCTGTGCCTGCTGTAGTAAATTGCCACAAACTGGGTGGCTTAAAGCAATAGAAATTTATTCTGTCACAGGTCTGGAGGCCTGGTGTCCAAGATGAAGGTGCCAGCAAGGCCAGCTCCCTCTGAGACTCTGGGCCAGAACCATGCTTGCCCCTCCCTTGTGGCCGCTGGCTCTCTGGGCCATGTCTGCACCCCTCAGTTGTCTCCACTGTCACCCGTGGCTGTCTTCCCTGAGCACCTGTCCTCACACATCCTGGTAATGACACCAGTCATTGAATTTGGGGCCCACCCCAATCCAGGGTGACCTCCTCATAACTCAGCTGATCATATCTTCAGAAACCTCATATCCCAGTGAAGTTACATACTGAGTTTCTGAGTGTACTTGGATTTGAGGGAAACACCATTCAACCCAGCATAGTTATTTCTAAATGTTTTACTGGAGAAGATGATTAAGTACAAAAGGGGTCCCTGACCTTAAGTGCTGATAAGTATAGTGACCTTAGGACTGGTGTTATTGGGCTTCTAACACAACTGTGCCTTCTACTTATACTGTTTAGCATGAAGTACCATGAGGTTAACAAGTAATCATTTCTGGGATGGTATCAGCCAATAGTCTTTAAAAAATTAAGACTTTTCACAAATGGAATTATGATACCTTTAAAGCAGCATTTCTCAGTCTCCTCACCATTGACCTTTGAGGCCAGACAGTGTTTGTTGTGGGGCTGACCTGTGAATTGTAGGGCGTTTAGCAGCATCTCTGGCCTCTTCCCTTTGATGCTGGTAGCATCCTTTTCCCCCAGCTGTGACAACCGGGATTATTTCCATGGGGCCCAAATTGGTGGGTAGTTTAAATATTGTTTAGTTTTTTGTGAAGGTCACATTACTGGTTTTTAGTATGGTTTCTTTGAAATTAATTTTCTTATGATTTTCATTTTGCTGAACTCAGTATAAATATAAAATCTTGTTCGTGAGAATTTTAAGAAACTTCGTCTTTTGAGTAAAATAGTTCGGTATTGAGTGCTCTTGCCGTAGTATACTTTGTATTCCCATAACCTCTAGCACAACTAGGTTTCCAGCTTCAGCCTTGCCTTTAACACTTTTTGGCAGTTCCTCTGTGTTTCTCTGATCAGCTCTGTCTCCTGTACTGCCCAGAGACCATTTCAACCGTTTCTTCACCTCCTCTGTCCCCGTTTTTCCTCTACCTTCCTCCCCCTCGCCCCCAAGCCGTTGATTCAGCCTCCTGTTCCACAGAGATAACAGAAGCCATACAGCTCCCTGTGCTCTAGGCGCAGGCTCACCCGCGTCCCAGCTCCTCTTTCTCCTCACCTCCCTGGAGGGCAGGAAGAAGAGTTCTTCCTGAGACCAGTCTTGGTCTTTGTTCCGAGTGCCACTGGGTCCTGCTTCCCTTGAGACTGTACTTTGTTAGTTACCCTGTCCTATATCTCTGACATGCCATTCTTTAAAAAGGCCAGTCTTTGTGTCCCCCTTTGAGCTAGAATCTATTTTGTTCGTTCCTGTTTATAACTAAACTACCTGAAAAGTTGTCTCCAGTTGTTATTGTCTTCCATATTTTTCTCTCTCTACTTCCTGCACCATCTTTTCTCCTTCCCAGGCTTCATTTGCTGAAGAAATACAAATCTACCTTGCTCTGGGCCAGTACATATAATGACGAATGTTCAAAAGTAGTTGTGTGTTCCACAGGCAGCTGGTTTTAACACATCTGAAACTGTGCTTGTCTTCTCCAAATATTATTCTTTCTTTCCTAGCCTATGTTCCAGCCACATTCAGTTGTTTAGACTCGTCTTTACATATCAGATCTAACCAATGGCCAGAATTTCCCTCTTGTATCTCTTTCTCAAAGCTGTCTACTTGTTTCCTTCTCTACTGCAGCTACTGCTAGTGGAAACTCTATCCTCTCTTGCCTGGATAAATTTCTGCAGTAACTTCCTCACTGTATTTTTATCCCTCATGTCCAATCTCCCATCTCCATAGCATAGTTAGAATGATCTTTTAAAACTAGAGCAAATCACATTTCCTTCTAAGTTCACACTCTGTCACACGTTTTCTGAGACCTTCTGCACACTGTCTTCAGTTGCTGGTGTTCCTGAGAGGTGTGCCCTGGACCCTTCTTCCCTCTCTCCTCTCTGGGTGATCGCCATTCCCCAGGCCTTCACCTCTCTTGACGCAGGTGTGCTGGGTCCCGTCTCTGCCGCTGTGTCTCCCTCCTGCAGTCACCCCAGCCTTCTTGCACCTTCTCCTCCAAGAAGGCTCCCTGCCCCACTGGTGGCTTGTGCTTCTCCTCCGTGTGCTCCGTGGCCCTCTGTTTCCGAGTGTGTGTGTCACCGCCTGTTTGTCTTACTCCTCCTGCCGCTGTAGACTTTGTGAAGTCTTGGAACGGTGTTCTGATGTTTTGTGTATTGTTCTGTCCAGAGCATGCATATTGTAAATGTTCAGCATATATTTGTTGAATTAAGGAACGGATAATTGTCTCCCTTTTAAATAAATGCTATTAAAAGTGATAAACTTTGGGCTAACATATGGGATTTTAACTTCACAATTAACTTTCATGGTGAATTTAGTACTTTGAGTTGTAATACTTTTATTTTTTAATTTTATTTCAGAAAAGATTTAGTTCATGCTCAAATGATAGTTGATGAGCTGTTTTCCTCTCACTCTGATTTGGACTCCGATTGTGAGCTAGACAAAGCTGTCACCCAAATCAGCGTGGACCTGCTGGACGACTACCCAGCTTCTGACCCACGCTGGGCTGAGTCTGTGCCTGAGGGTAAGAGCATCTGAAGTGTAATGTATTCTGTTTTTTTTTTTTTTCAGGCATTTCTTGGTGCATATTTTTTTTATTTTCTGAAACAATTTAGTGTTAATTCAGTACTTTGTAAAAGGTTGTAACTTTCCTTATAGCAGATTTTAAAAAGGGCTCAGTGCAGGTAGTTCCCTGGTGGTCTAGTGGCTAGGATTCAAGAGTGTTCACTGCCACGGCCTCATTCAGTCCCTGGTCAGGGAACTGATATCCTGCCAGCCATGCAGCACACCCAAGTAAGGAACAGCAACAACAAAAACCCTGCCTCATCTATTTTACTTACACACACAGAGAGAGAGAGAGAGAGAGAGAGAGAGAGAGAGAGAGAGAGGGCTCAGAACAGATCTGCATAATAGAACAGAAACGGAGGAAACATTGGAGCAAATCCTACATGTTGTCTGAAGTGTATTAATTAGCTACTTAGCTTTGTCAGCATTTTATTTCTAAAAGGAAATTGGTGGCATAGGTAAACATTTGGCATTTACTAGCCCCAAATTAAATGATAGTTTTAGCGTAACTCCTGAATTTGGCCAACAGAAATTATGTTTTTCTAACAGTAGCAGTGATCAAACCTTTGCCTGTAGAAGTGGGCACATGTTCTGCCCTGGGTCTTCTCCAGATTTTTCCTCTTACCTCCAGGCAGCATTAGGCTACCTGGTGGTTCCCAAGGACCATGGAACAGTCTCAAGAATCCTTTCTCTCCCTAATTTCCTACCTAGTAAGCAGCAATAGGCTCCTTGGAGACTTGGGAAGGAAACAGCAGTGCTCACCTTCTTTGACTGTTTTGAACTGTCAGGCTTAGAATAATACAAAGTGATGAAGCTAATAGTAATATATTTGTGTTTTGAATAACTGTGGTATGAATTTTATCAAAGCCCCAAAGGTTTCCTATAAATTTTAAATCTTTTGGGCAATGTAATTAATAATCACATCAAAAGGTTAGTTCTTTCCTTTTGTATAGATTTTTCTCAACTTTTAGTAGCAGCAGTTGTTGTCAAGCCAGCGTGTCATGTGTTTGTCTTGTTATTGTTTCACCAGAAGCACCTGGGTTCAGCAACACATCCTTGATTATTCTCCACCAGCTAGAAGACAAGATGAAAGCCCACTCTTTCCTTATGGACTTCATCCACCAGGTAAGCACCTCGTTGCTGTGAGGCCCGAATGGCTGGACTCCTGACTTTTCTGTGCCTTCTGTGGCTCTCCCATGACAGCAGGAGACCCTTTCTTGCTCATTCTGAGGTGTTTCACTGGGTGGGACATGACTGCTGTTGTCCATTTTCTTTGCTGACTTAAGTAAACAATTCCAGGGCTGGTAGGGACCTGTTACTGAAAGAATCAAAGCTGCATTGAAAAAGGAGAAAAATAGTATACTTTAGCAAAAATGTTATTTTAACTTTTCTTGTTGCATTTTATGACACTCTGCTTTTCATTCAGATGTACTGTGTACTTTTATGTAAAGTTTAGGTTTTCCTGAGTTGATTTTGTGTCATTAGACAGTGAAGAATCTGAAGGTGATGACAGGTTTTTCTAATATGTAGATGTTTAATTTAGAGGTACCATTGGCATCAAGTACTCATTTAAAGTATTCCTCTTTTTTTAAGGGAGAGGGAAATTCCCATTTATATTGTGCCCAAAATTAGACAATGTTTTTGTTGCTAGACAGAGTTGTTACATAAAATCACCCATCCTTGCCTTGTTGATCAATTGTGTCTTCCAGGCATAATCCAGAAAAGTTAGATTATTCCCATTTTTCTATGGTTTTCTCCCACATTAGAAATGCCTCTGTTCAAAAAAACTGCAGTCAGCTCCGTAACAGAGCACTCTAGCGGTGGGCTGGCCTGAGTCTGGCCCAGCGTGACAGCCTCAGTCCCCAGCAACTGCTGAGTAATCGGAATTGCTGCTGCAGCTGAGGAACTGAACCTTTTTTTAAATTGATTAACATTTCAGTCACTACTTTGTTGGATAATGGCTACCTTATTGGACAGTGTGGTTCTAGAGGATTCCAGAAATGTCTTGGTTCTTTCTAATCCTGCATACCACTTCACTTTTAATGAGCAGTTTGGCTCCTGTGTACTCTTATTGTCATGACAAGACAACTTTATTTATTCATTGAGTTCTTCCTTTTCTTAGTATTTTAGGTGGGCTACAGATCAATGGGGAAAAAACACATTTTCTCCTGATGTAATTGTCAAGTGTATCAGTTAACTATTAATACATAACAAACACCTCAGGATGTACTGAGTTGAAACAACTCAGTGGGTTTGACAGGTAGTCCTGCTGACTTTCCATGGGCCCCCTCCTTGAACCACGTTTGGGGTTGACTGAGCTGGCACGTCCCCAGGTGTCTTACCTGACTGGCAGGCAGTGCTATTCGTCTGCTGGGGCCTCTTGGTTCCCTCCTACCCAGTCTCATCCTCCTCTAGGCTGGACTGGCCTCCTATGCCAGTGCTGTCCTCCAGGGAGCACTCTGAGGAGGTGAACTTAAGGCTGTAGGCTTCAGGCATCACATACTGTCATTTCCACCAAAGTGTCATTGGTCAAAATAAGTCACAAGGCTAGACCAGATGAAAGGGATTGGGAAATTGATTCTGCTTCTAGGTGGGAGAAGTGGCAAGGTCACGTTGCCAAAGGGTGGGCTTGTTGACATGGGAGGAGTCCGTGGCCCTAACACGCCACACTAAGGGAACGCTTAGTTTTTCTTGGAGGGCAGGAGCGGTGGCGCTGGAGCTGGCGCGGCATCTCTTGTCATAGCCTCCCTGGGCTCAGTCCGTTGTGCAGTCACACAGCTGCTGGCAGCAGTGTCTGTTGCAAAGGAATGTCTGTCCAGATCTAAACACCCCACTCTGCCTACACATTTATAGTTCCTTTAATATTTAGAGCTTATTTCATTGAAAGATTTGCATTAATAATCAGGGAAAATGTACAACTACATACTTGTATCTATGGAAATAGTTTTAAATATGAATTCTCCTTCTTGAGGCAGAAATAGGCATCAAGTAAAGAGGCAGCTGATGCAGAGGGTTAGAGACCCCATTCTCCCCCTGGCTTTAGGGTTCTGGAACAGAAAGACTGCTGAGTTTCTAGTTCCAAAGGTCTGGAGTTGAGGGGAGTTGATTAATGTAGGTAGAAAAGAACAATTTTACAATTCTTTGATAACCGTAAGCAATAATTTGAGGAGTAAGGTAGGCAGAGACAACAGTAGCTGACAGAATCTTTGGGGTCACTGTAATCTTAAAAAAGAACACTTATATTTTCTTATAGGTGTAAATTGCCTTGGGTGGGGGTGTGGGGGTGGTGGTGGGTGTGTGTGTGTGCACGTGTGGTGTAACAGCCCCAAAGACAGACAGCAGGAGATCTTTCTGGGGGAGACGGGCCAGCCTCTCTGTGCCCACTGTGCTTCTGGTGGAAATATGACTGCATCTATCTGTGTTTCACTTTGAATACTCTCTAAGAACACTATGTTGGTCTTTCCACAGGTTGGCCTCTTTAGACGTCTCGGCACTTTTCCAGTGAGAGGGATGCCGATGGCCACACGGCTACTGCTCTGTGAGCATGCCGAGAAGCTGGCTGCTGCCATCATCCTCAAGAACCACCACTCAGGCTCCCTGACCTCATGAACACAGTGATCCTGATGGCTTTGAACAAGAGGGACTGTGACGTCCCGTCCAACCTGACGCCCGCAGATGTCTTCTTCAGAGAGGTGAGATGAGCCCCCTCCTCCCCTTAGCATGACTCTGGAACACTGCCATTTACTGAATGGACCCCCCCCCCCCCATCAAGGAGAGGGTTGAGGACAGAATATATCGTTGAGCTTTGAATTGAACTCCATGTTTTCTGGTTAAATTATCACTCAGAAGCCTCACTCATTGATCACTTTCCCTGGAAATGAGAGCTTGGGAAGTTGACGACAGTCCTCTTTGTCGTGTCCGATGTTTTCTTTGTGCTTCCCCACACCCTTCTTGACTCTGCCCTGGAAGGCATCTCCACAGTGGGCCCCTACCCCCCCATTTCTGTTGGCTTTGATGGAGCGGCAGCACCATTGGGCCAGAGCCTAGAGCGTCGTCCCCACCTTCCTCCCCTGCTGCTTCTACCTGTTTGCTTTGCCTGCTGTTCGACCAGCCTCTTCTTTGGCTGCCCTCTTGGTGTGTCCAGCAACTGATCCTTCCCAGTGCCCCTTCAGGCCTGGAGCAAGTCGTGGCTCCCCGCCTCTTGTAGCCTGAGGCTACATCGTCCTGTCTGGGTGCCCTTACTCCTACCCATTGCTTTGTAGATAGTCCCTTCTCTAAACTCTTCTCAGCTACCTGCTAGGGTCCTGCTCTGCATCTTTTTTTTTTTTTTTGGCTGTGCTGAGTCTTCATTGCTGTGTTTGAGCTTTTTCTTGTGGAGCACAGGCGCTAGATGTGAGGGCTTCAGTAGTTGCCCCATGGCATGTGGAATCCTCCCAGACCAGGAATCGACCTTGTCCCTTCCATTGGCAGGCGAATTCTTAACCACTGGGCCACCTGGGAAGTCCCTCCTCTTCACTTTTAAAGTCAGATTTATTTTCAGAGAAAAGGAAAACCTCCTGTAAACTTGGGAGGGAGAAAAGATGAAGGTGCTGGAAGTCAGCCCACAGCTCTGCTACCTGAGTGAGTGCTCCCAGCCTTGTGAAGGACAGGGCTGCCTCCCGTCTCCATGAATGAGCACTGATACCACGGCCCAGGCCTGGCTGTCTCAGTGGGAACCACAGGCCCTGCTCTGAGCCACCTGCAGCAGTGTTCTGGGCATGCTGATAGGCTGCTTCTGGAGTTCATAGTCCTTCTTGGAACTGTCCCTCCTACCTTTGTGGCATTATCTGAGTTTAGAAACAGTGCTAGCCTTCCCCCAATTCTGTGGAATGTGGAATTGTTTTTTGCATTTTGGAAATTTCTCTGTTTTGTGACTCTAATTTTGTTTCCTTCCTCCTACAATTTAGCTATAATCTAGCAACTAGTAGCCTCTGCCAAGAGTCTCTTTTATTCTGAATATTTGATGTACTGTAACCTGAAAATAATTTGACACTGAACTATGTTCAGATCTGTTGACTCCATAAATGTATCTAGTTTGACAAAGGCATCATTTTTATACGTTTGGGTTTGTTTTCTAGGGAATTTAAGGCTAAACATTTTTCTGTTTTATTTTGTTTTTTTTTTAATCAAAGAAGTATGCCTGAAATCTGAATTAAAACAAAGAAAGACAATTCACATCAGGTTTTTTTTCCTCTAACCAAACTATTGTCATTTTTTGTTTCCCTTTTTGTCTTTTTTTCCCCACGTTCACCTTTTTATTTGAATATTGGATTTAATAAGGAAAAAAATGCACTGAAAATATGTTGTAGAAAAAAATACACAAAACGGGATCATTTTTTAAAGTATAATCACCATAAAGAGAAGGGTAATCCAGGTCCTGTAGCATCACAGGATATCACATGTCCCATAACTGTTCCTCATACCCTACTAGGGATGGGACAGGAGAAGATTGATTTGTCTTCCAGATACAGTGTCTTAATTGTCCTTTCCTGCCTTAGCCACATGGCAGGGTTGGTACATCTGCACAGATCTTCAGTTGTGAGTGGAGGGAGAGTGGCTCGTGAGCACAGTTCAGCTCAGGTCAGGCAGAAACAGTGCTCCTGACCAGTTTCTTTTTTATTGGGAAGGTGCACTCAGTAATTTAACAAATTACCACATCACTTATGTTCACAGTACTCTGCAGAGACAGCACTATTTAGGTGGGTTGGATAAGGTAAGATAATAGTGGTAGATTAGCCAGAATTGGGCATTGTCCTATTTAAGGCATGATGGAATTGTCACCAGAGAAAGTAAACAGAAGACAATTGAATTGCTCATCCCCTGGATTTTAAGATTTTGAGCTATGGAAAATGGAAATTAACTTTTGGTAATCAATGCTAGCATCTAGGATGTGCTATGTGTTAAGCTGCTTCAGTCATGTCCAACCCACCAGGTCATGTACAACCCACCCACTGTAGTCCACCAGGTTCCATGGGATTCTCCAGGCAGGAATACTAGAGTGTGTTGCCATTTCCTTCTCCACCTTTTTGTCTTTATTCATACATAATTTTACATGATAAAGGTTTTTATTATTATTATTATTGATGACAGATTGAATTAAGCAACAGCCTGATTCATTTTTCGACTTTTAGATCAAAGGTCTGACAGAATGTGGTCCACTGGAAAAGGGAATGGGAAACCACTTCAGTATTCTTGCCTTGAAAACCTCGTGAACAGTATGAAAAGGCAAAATGATAGGATACTGAAAGAGAAACTCTTCAGGTCAGTAGGTGCCCAATATGCTACGGAGATCAGTGGAGAAATAACTCCAGAAAGAATGAAGGGATGGAGCCAAAGCAAAAACAATACCCAGCTGTGGATGTGACTGGTGATAGAAGCAAGATCCGATGCTGTAAAGACCAGTATTGCATAGGAACCTGGAATGTCAAATCCATGAATCAAGGCAAATTGGAAGTGGTCAAACAAGAGATGGCAAGAGTGAACATTGACATTCTAGGAATCATTGAACTAAAATGGACTGGAATGGTCGAATTTAACTCAGATGACCATTATATCTACTACTGCAGGCTGGAATCCCTCAGAAGAAATGGAGTAGCCATCATGGTCAACAAAAGAGTCTGAAATGCAGTACTTGGATGCAGTCTCAAAAATGACAGAATGATCTCTGTTCGTTTCCAAGGCAAACCATTCAATATCACGATAATCCAAGTCTATGCCCCAACGAGTAATGCTGAAGAAGCTGAAGTAGAACGGTTCTATGAAGACTTACAAGACCTCTTAGAACTAACACCCCAAAAAGATGTCCTTTTCATTATAGGGGACTGGAATGCAAAAGTAGGAAGTCAAGAAACACCTGGAGTAACAGGCAAATTTGGCCTTGGAATGCAGAATGAAGCAGGGCAAAGACTAATAGAGTTTTGCCAAGAAAATGGTTTGGTCATAGCAAACACCCTCTTCCAACAACACTAGAGAAGACATAGACATCACCAGATGGTCAACACTGAAATCAGATTGATTATATTCTTTGCAGCCAAAAATGGAGAAACTCTATACAGTCAACAGAAACAAGACCAGGAGCTGACTGTGGCTGAGATCATGAACTCCTTATTACCAAATTCAGACTTAAATTGAAGAAAGTAGGGAAAACCATTAGACCATTCAGGTAAGACCTAAATCAAATCCCTTATGATGATATAGTGGAAGTGAGAAATACATTTAAGGGCCTAGATCTGATAGATAGAG
>SJYC01147870.1:0-20640 GCA_006408675.1 Madoqua kirkii
TAGTGGAGGTGATGGCATTCCAGTGGAGCTATTTCAAATCCTGAAAGATGATGCTCTCAAAGTGCTGCACTCATTATGCCAGCAAATTTGGAAAATTCAGCAGTGGCCACAGGACTGGAAAAGGTCAATTTTCATTCCAATTCCAAAGAAAGGCAATGCCAAAGAATGCTCAAACTACCGCACAATTGCACTCATCTCACATGCTAGTAAAGTAATGCTCAAAATTCTCCAAGCCAGGCTTCAGCAATACATGAACCGTGAACTTCCTGATGTTCAAGCTGGTTTTAGAAAAGGCAGAGGAACCAAAGATCAAATTGCCAACATCTGCTGGATCATGGAAAAAGCAAGAGAGTTCCAGAAAAACATCTATTTCTGCTTTATTGACTATGCCAACGCCTTTGACTATGTGGATCATAATAAACTGTGGAAAATTCTGAAAGAGATGGGTATACCAGACCACCTGACCTGCTTCTTGAGAAACCTGTATGCAGGTCAGGAAGCAACAGTTAGAACTGGGCATGGAACAACAGGTTCCAAATAGGAAAAGGAGTACGTCAAGGCTGTATATTGTCACCCTGCTTATTTAACATATGCAGAGTACATCATGAGAAACGCTGGGCTGGAAGAAACACAAGCTGGAATCAAGATTGCTGGGAGAAATATCAATAACCTCAGATATGCACGTGATACCACCCTTATGGCAGAAAGTGAAGAACTAAAAAGCCTCTTGATGAAAGTGAAAGAGGAGAGTGAAAACGCTGGCTTAAAGCTCAACATGCAGAAAACGAAGATCATGGCATCTGGTCCATCACCTCATGGGAAATAGATGGGGAAACAGTGAAAGCAGAGTCAGACTTTATTTTGGGGGCTCCAAAATCACTGCAAATGGTGACTACAACCATGAAATTAAGAGATGCTTACTCCTTGGAAGAAAAGTTATGACCAACCTAGATAGCATACTCAAAAGCAGAGACATTACTTTGCTGACTAAGGTCCATTTAGTCAAGGCTATGGTTTTTCCAGTAGTCATGTATAGATATGAGAGTTGGACTGTGAAGAAGGCTGAGCTCCGAAGAACTGATGCTTTTGAACTGTGGTGTTGGAGAAGACTCTTGAGAGTCCCTTGAACTGCAAGGAGATCCAACCAGTCCATTCTGAAGGAGATCAGTCCTGAGATTTCTTTGGAGGAATGATGCCAAGCTGAAACTCCAGTACTTTGGCCACCTCATGCGAAGAGTTGACTCATTGGAAAGGACTCTGATACTGTTAAGGACTGGGGGCAGGAGGAGAAGGGGACGACAGAGGATGAGATGGCTGGATGGCATCACTAACTCGATAGACTTGAATCTGAGTGAACTCCGGGAGTTGGTATGAACAGGGAGGCCTGGTGTGCTGTAATTCATGGGGTCACAAGAATCGGACATGACTGAGCAACTGAACAGAAGTGAACTAAGTATATTGGTTAATTGAGTATGTGTACATTTTCCAGTTAACTGGGGAAAAAAAGGATGAGTCTGAAACTTATCAGTTAGATGGATACATAATTGATGAGTAGTACTGTAGGATATGACAGGAGAAAAAAATTTAAAATATGATTGGTTCCTCAAAAGAGCACTCCATATAGAAAATGACAATGTTTACGATTGTTTACATCACCATTTATCTTCACTTTGTTTACATTTACTGGTCTTTGGGTAAGGTTCTAAAGGTCCTTCCATACAGCATAATCATAATAAAAAAGAATTCAAGATAACTGAAGAAGGAACACACAAGTTTAATACGTATCAGTTTTTTTCTTTTTACCTGTGGAAGTGGTAAAGTTTTACCTTTGGAAGTGGTAAATTACATTACAAACAGGTATTAGAATTTTAAGAGGTGAATTGATTAACACAAGTTAGGCTCTGATTGCTGGGCAAAGTGATCTTGCAGTCCAGGTAAAAGATAAAATAATACAGACTCTGCTTGAAGGTGTACCCTCCACCTTGCCTCCAGTCTGAGAAGGGCCCCCACACCTGGGGCTGTAAAAAGCGAGTTCACAGCTTCAGAACAGGGCTTCCAACTGTGTTGGTACAGCTTATGAGCAATGTTTGAAAACACTGAACACGTAACATATGTGATAAGAGTATTTAGCAAATGTTTTGGCATTTTATTTGCTTTTATGTTATTTTCTGCCTCTATGTCCCATTTGCTTTTGTTATCTTTTTCACATTAACGGTGTAAAAAACTCTTACATATTCAGTGTGCCAGAGGTTTCTTGCTTGGGCTATTAGGATGACTTTGAGGGACATTAGAAATACTAAAGGAAGAACAAGGTTTGAAAGACAGTGATTTTATTTGGGCTGCATTGTGCATGTGTTTATGTCTTGTTCCTTCAACTGATTTGTAAGCTTCTTGAAGGCAGCAAATCTGATTTCCATTTCTTCTTATCTTTGTGTGCCCAATGCTATGCCAACTCTAACTACCAAGTAAATACCCACTTGATAAGTAAAGGGGGGTGAAAGCTTAACTGTGAACTGAAACTTGAAGCAAATGTTTCCTCAGTTATCTTAACATTTTTCCTCAGTTATCTTTATGTGTTAATAATTAATGATAAAAAGAAAAGAAATATATTTAGTTTCTATGTAGCTACTGTTGCTGCTGCTAAGTCGTTTCAGTCGTGTCTGATTCTGTGCAACCCCATAGACAGCAGCCCACCAGGCTCCCCCCGTCCCTGGGATTCTCCAGGCAAGAACACTGGAATGGGTTGCCATTTCCTTCTCCAATGCATGAAAGTGAAAAGGGAAAGTGAATTCGCTCACTCATGTCTCTTAGCGACCCCATGGACTACAGCCCACCGGCTCCTCCGTCCATGGGATTTTCCAGGCAAAAGTACTGGAGTGGGTTGTCACCGCCCTCTCCAATGTAGCTACTACTATTCTACAAACATTTCTATTATATCTAAAGAGAATAAATTCCTGAAAGAAAGAAATTAGCCTGTTCATTAGCCAGTTGAATCACTATTTTTACCATTGGTTCATTAGTTTAGGGTCTTACATTGTAATGTGACATTATTTGTAACCTAATACTATTTAAAGGTGGCATTGAGCCTTTATAACTAATAAACAAGTACTTCAGTTACTTGATATTTAAATAAAAAGTCTACCTGGTAACAGTTCAGAATTTATTTATTAGATTGTTATTTGGACTCTCTACCTTTTAAAAGTTAGGAGATTCTAACTTTCCTTGGTTTTTAAATTTGGTTTTGTCACTGACTATCCCCCTGACTACTAAGCAGAGGATGTAACTTAGTGAGAAAAGCCTGCTGGGTCGATTTCAGGCAGTTGTGATTGTCACCTGTCTGCATGGTTCCTCTTACTAGTGGGTGCTGTCTCTGTCCTCCTCAGGCATCCCAGGTAGATACCATCTGTGAGTGTTTACTGGAGCACGAGGAACAAGTCTTGAAGGACACGTCCATGGAATCAGTTGAATGGGCGGAGGTGGTGATCAATGTGAACAGTATTCTCAAGGTACAAACATATGAAGATTCTAGCAAAACAAAGCCCAGACCGTGGACAGAGAAGAATGTGGTTTCCATATTCCTACTCTGTATTACCAGCAATCCATAGTGGGTTAGCCATTTGTTAATTCCAAAAAGTTAGGAAAATATCAGTAATTTTATCAGTCAGCAGACATTTTGAGTGTGTGCCTTATGCATATTAAAAGTTTCTGCTTGGTAGAATAAACCTTTTATTTTGGAGGACATATATATCATTGTAAATGTATTAATTTTATTGTAATTATCTAAATAATTGTCAGACACCACTTAGCAACTGAGAAGCAACAAATAAGTTTCTCTTTTTTAATTACTCAAAAGCTCACTTAAAACATTCCATTTAATTTTACCTCATGGATATTATAGTGATGATTTTCCTACTTCGGTTACCATAATTTTATAAAATTGAAGTTAGATTATGGAGTAAAACAAATTCAAATGCTGCTGCTGCTGCTAAGTCACTTCAGTCGTGTCTGACTCTGTGCGACCCCATAGATGGCAGCCCGCCAGGCTTCCCCATCCATGGGATTCTCCAGGCAAGAACACTGGAGTGGGTCGCCATTTCCTTCTCCAATGCATGAAAGTGAAAAGTGAAAGGGAAGTCACTCAGTCGTGTCCGACTCTTCATGATCCCATGGACTGCAGCCTACCAGGCTCCTCTGTCCATGGGATTTTCCAGGCAAGAGTACTGGAGTGGGGTGCCATCAAAAAGTAATCCTACAGGCCTGTGCTGAGTAATTTTTTTGTAATAATAGAACTTGATGTTTCAGATAATCTCAGAGATCCTGGGATCCCTCATTTCCAGCCTATGATAACACATTTCATTTTCCAGGACATGCTGCAAGCTGCTAGTCACTATCGACAAAATAAAACTCCTTGTATAGAAGAGAAGAGCCAGGAGAAAAAGAACCTGAGTATATTCCATGGACAGGTGAGATTGCAAGCACTGATCCCAATTTTCAGACTCATTAGCAGTTGCTCAAATTAAGTATTTTTTCTTTTTTTTTGGTTGTGCTGGTTCTTTGTTGCACACAAGGACACAAGGGCTTTTCTCTGGTTGTGGCTAGCAGGGGCTGCTCTCCACTGCCATTTATTGGCTTCTCGTTGCAGTGGCTTCTCTGTGTGGAGCATGGGCTCTAGGCACACAAGCTCCAGCAGTTGCAGCGTGTGGGCTTGGTAGTTGTGGTACGTGGGCTGTTGCTCCGTGGCATGTGGAATCTTCCTAGACCAGGGATTGAACCTGTGTCCCTGCATTAGCAGGTGAATTCTTAACCACTAGGATGTCCCAAAATATATTTCTAATGGTCTGTTATTTTGGGGAGTCATATTATTCTCCTCATACAAGTTTGTGAATGAAATAAAAAATAAGTGACATCTCCAAAATGAGCAGATCTTATGAAAAATGACTTTATTCCCTTGAAATAATTTGCTGCTGTCTCTATAGCTTAATTTTTTAACTGACACTTGTGTATCTGCTAGGTTTTATTGTGTATAGTTATTCATAGAAGCAGGCCCTGGAAGTAGTGACTATATTTTATGTTGATTTAACACACAGAAGTAAGTGGAATAGCATTAAAGGAATTTAGAAGGAAGAATCAGGTTTACTTGACTTTGCCGAGGCCATCTCCCTAGAAAAGATGGTTTTGAGCAGTACATAGACAGGTTTCTACTGACCCCTTGTTTGATTTCTTTTTCCATCAAAAGTGACAGGATATAATTTTTAAGCAGTTGGTCTTCCCTGTAACCATTATGGAACCCTTACTTGTCTTATTATTTTGTGTGATTTCACAGCAACCAGCGGTCCTGCTGGCATCCGAACAGCAATAGTGCACCAGCATAGGACTGTCCTGAAGATGGTTTATCCTCAGGCAGACAGCAACCTCCGAAACGTCTAACAGAGCAGTTAGTAGCACTGATTGATGGCTTCTTGGATGGTTATGTTTCTCAGCTCAAGTCTGTGGACAGATCCAGTGATCAAGAAAGATATAGCAATCTGGAAATGGAATATCTACAGAAAAGATCAGATCTCTTATCTCCGCTTCGTAAGTGCATATTTAATAGCGAGGGCTATGGGTCTTTGAGTCTACATAACAAATGGAGGAGTCAGATCATTCAGGCAGTGGTAGTTGGTACAACATTGTTAACCCAGTTGTAGTTCAGAACCTAAGCAATACTTCATATGTATGTCTTTCTGTGTTCATCTGTTCAGCCTTATTGTCATTACTTACCTGGTGTCCTAGATGTTGCTGAAGATGATTTACAAAAGAATAAATTATCAGTGTGTGGAGACGGCCCTCAAAGAACTTGTTACTGTCTGAGACCTTCATAGGAATGGCTAGCCCACCAGGCAGAGCAGATAAGGGCCATTCGAGGGTGTGGATGGGTGATGAGACTGCAGCAGAGGACATAGCCAGACTGTCATAGCCAGGATTCAGAGGAGGAGCTTGTCTTGCTACGTGAAGGAGGGGGTAGCATCTTAGGTGGGCAGTGATGAAGGAAGGGCTGAATATACATCTTTAATGAGTTTATATGGATTATGAAACTAAATGCCAATAACTAGAAAGGTTTCCATTAATTACTTTTAGTATGTAATAGGAATAAAGGCAAATTTTCAAGTAATATTATTTTTTATTACGTATAAAGTTTTCACTAACAGGATTTTTTTCTCATCTGTTCTCATTCCCACAGTCACACTAGGCCAGTACCCATGGGCTGCGTCATTGGCAGAAAAATACTGTGACTTTGATATCTTGGTACAAATGTGTGAGCAGACTGACAACCAGACCAGACTACAGCGCTACATGACCCAGTTTGCTGATCAGGTAATGAACTCAGGGGCGTAGGCAGTGGATCCTGTAAGAAGGCTTTACCATTTTCCATCTTACTTAGGTGGTGGTGGTTTTTTTTTTTTTTAATGTGTGTAATTTTATTTATTTATTTATTCTTGGTTGCACTGGGTCTTCGTTGCTGCACGCAGGCTTTCTCCAGCTGCAGTGAGTGGGAGCTACTCTTGGTTGCAGCCTGTGGCTTCTCTTGTCGCAGAGCACAGACCCTAGGCACATGGGCTTCAGGAGTTGCAGGTTTTGGGCCCTAGAGCACAGGTTCAGTTGTGACGCCTGGGCTTAGTTGATTCATGGCATGTGGAATCTTCACAGATGAAGGATCGAACCCATATCCCCTGCATTGACAGGCAGATTCTCATCTGTAGTACCACCAGGGAAGTTCTCACTTGGAGTTTTTGGCAGACAATGCAGTCTTTTTGCAGTTTACTGGATACTAATTTGTACATTATGTTTCTTTGTAAATTGTCAGACAGTTTTTATATATAAATATTACAGAAGGATTCTTTGACCTTTGAAAAATATATCAAGACTTTTATTTCTATTTTTATATTTTCAAAGTACTTAGATGTAGTAATATTGGTAGAGTTCCAAAGTTTGAATGGAAGATCTTGGGAGCATAGGATGCTAATGTTAAGAGAGCTCAGATTCCCATTTACCTAAGACTCTTGTTTTCCTTCTTTGACATCATGCTTCCTTTTTTAAGTTACCATTATGACACTACCTATGTAAATTTAAGTTGTTCCTTAAAGCCAGTTTATTTAGCCAGTTGATCTTTATATAAAATCTGATTTTTTATAAACATAACATTGTATAAAATTCAGGAGACTACCATAAAAAAAAGAAGATAAATCATAATTCTACTACCAGAGAGAACTCTTTTTTTAAGCGTTTGGTTTAGTCTTTTTAATCTATGAAGCATGTTTTATTAAATGCTTATTTCACTTAATACATAACAGACATTTGTCCATATCACTGAATATCACACAACCACATTTTTAATGGTGTTATGGTATTTCATGGACCTGATATAACTTACTTGATCAGTACCTGATTTCTGGACCTGACTTACCTTGTATTTCATAATAGTGCTAAAGTAAGTACTTTGTGCTTACTGTAATTTTTATTCTAAGGATTCTTATTCTCTTTTGACATTTTCCATGCATTCTACTTTGTCTCTTTTACTTTAAAAAAAAAAAAATTGTTTACTAGTTAAAGTTCTTTTGTGCTAAATCCAAAATGGTAGTTCTTAAGTCTGCTTCTGTTATCTACATATTCATAGTTTTCTGCTTCCTAAGTTGTATTTTGGACTTTGTGTGTGTTAACCATAAAGATGGAAATCAGCATTGGTTTTTCTCCCCTGGAAGGCAGATAAAATGAAAGGCAGATCACTCAATTCATCAAGAACAGAGGTAGGCCAGGGCTTGATTGCTGCTTCTGTTACATTCATTCATTCCAATGAATTAATTGGTTTCAAATACCTAATGGGACTGTGGTTCCTTGCAGAATTCCCCCTTTTGTTGAAACATCTCGTAAGTAATGTGTGAGCCTGCAGGACACTTGTATTCCTTCCAGCCCAACCTCTTACTCTGCTGCAGGATCCAGCAAATGTCCTGGGCATTTGGAGCCGCGCTAAATTCTGATTTATCATGCCAGCCACATGAATAGGTGGCACACGGTTCTACCCTGGAATCTTTCACCCTGGAAGTATGGAGTCCCAGGATTGTCCAGTAGACCTTCCTGTAATGAGATCTTGCTCATATGTGCTGTCCAAAATGGGAGTCTCCAGCCACAGATGGCCTTTTGAGTACTTGAAATGTGACTAATGTCTCTGAGGAATTGATTTTTACATTTTAGATTAAGTTTAAACAGCTACATATGAGCAGTGACTACCATATTGGACAGAGCACATCTAGATTCTAGGTGACATTGAGCAAGATCCCCATTTTGAATCTGAATGTCCTCCTTTGTCAAATGAAGTCATTTGAGGGCCCTACAATTAGGAACTTGGCATTTAAAAACAGGATTTCCATGCTGGAGTCTAAGACCCTTGGGAAAAAAACATAATACTTTTTCATCAGAAATGTATTTTTTGAAACTGTATTAGTAAATATTATTGGATTCTTGCTTTGTTCTTTACAGAATTTTTCAGACTTTCTGTTTCGTTGGTATCTGGAGAAGGGAAAGCGAGGCAAATTATTATCGCAGCCCATTTCTCAGCATGGACAGTTGGCAAATTTTTTACAAGCTCATGAACATCTCAGCTGGTTACATGAAATTAACAGCCAAGAATTAGAAAAGGTAAGGTTTCAGCTATATGGATCAGATTTAGGCAATTTTTAATTTAGTTTTTAGCTAGTTTTTTTATAGTTAAATATTACAGATTTTTTAAATGTCTATCTTTCACATAATTTGATAAAAGTATTTTTCATTTATGATGGTCTTGCCATTATTTGTTATATCTCAGTTAAAAGAAATGAAGCCTATTGTAATTTGACTGTATTTACAATAAAATAAAGCACAAAAATTTCAACACATAAATAGCAGTCATTGGCCGTTTTTTGTAATGAGTATTTTCTTATAATAGAAATGTTCAAATTATCAGTAAAAACATTAAATAAATTCAAGTTTCTTCTCTACAAGGTGTTGTAGTGAATATATAATTATTATAGAGCAAACGTTTTATAATGTCTCTTTTCCCAGTGACTAGTGTGAGTGGCTGATATTTTATTGTGTGATTACTCTCAAAGTATGCTGCTGACCTGTTTTAAGTTTTCCTGAAGTGACTTGATCTTTCATTGATATAGCCTAAGGAGGGGAAACCAAGTTTGAGTTTTACTTAATCATTATTTTAACTTGACTTAATACTGAGAATTTTACCACAATTTTCATATTTTGTTATTGTAGGCTCATGCAACACTTCTGGGTTTGGCAAATAGGGAAACTCGTTACTTTGCAAAGAAAAAAACCCTTCTTGGCTTGAGTAAATTGGCTGCGTTAGCATCAGACTTTTCAGAAGATACACTGCAAGAAAAAATTGAAGGTAAAAGGCAGTATTTGAACAAAAAGATGTGCAAGTCAGTCATGCCGTCAGTGTAATCTTAGCATGCATTCCTGCTATCAGTTAACGGGATCCTTCAGAGACAGGAGCCATCCCCTTTCTATTTGGTGTTCTTAGACAATTACTCAGTTATATAATCAGGGCTCTCTTTTTATAGAAAAGTAATTTGTGCTTTAAATAAGAATTCCTAAAGAATAAATTCAAATGATTTGGACAGAGTACTCTGATTACACCCTTAGCAAATCATATGCTGAGAACAAACTACCATGCCAAGAAACATGACATTTATTCAGTGGGTTTGCTGTAGGTGGTGCTAATTCTGAAGCTCTTGATTTCAGAATTCAAAAACTGTTGATGTCATAGTAGTGAAACTATTCTGTTTCACATTCTGTATATTGTAGACTGAGAAAATGATTGAGAATATTATTTTTGAGAACCAAAGGGAATGGAGGTATAAATATAGAAGGAAGGTGAGGAAGAACCCTATATTATTGCATTTGAATTGCATGTATCACATGGAGTCATGGTTGTTTTCTTAAATGTATTTCTTGGCTGTCTTCCTGAAAAGTCCTAAGAGCAGTATCACCCCTGAAAGCATGAATATACCTAATCCCATACTTTGGGGAGGTGTCTCAGCCATGTGGTTCAGGGTGAAGTATATGTAAATAGGGGTATTGGCGACAGGAGTAGTCTGTCTGAGATCTAGATTCACATTCCACGCTGTCACTTTCTTCCTCCAAGGGTAGATGTAGTGGAAGGAATCTGGACAGAAATTAGACCAATCTTGTTGCACATGTTTTTTTCCAACTGACCAGCTTTGTGACCCAGAAAGAAAGTGAAAGTTGCTCAGTTGTGTCGCCTCTTTGCGACTCCATGGGCTATATAGTCCATGGAATTCACCAAGCCAGAATACTGGAATAGGTTCCCTTCTCCAGGGGATCTTCCCAACCCAGGGATTGAACCCATGTCTCCCGCATTGCAGGCAGATTCTTTACCAACTGAGCTATGAGGGAAGCCCATAGTAGTGACCCAGGGTATACTACAAAATGCATAGTTCTAACAATCAGAGACACTGGGTGTTCCTTGAGAAAAATGTTTTACTTTTTGTAAAATTGAGTACTCAAATCATAGGATTAGTATTTAACTTTTATTATTGAAATTATTTTTCATTGTGAGAAGAAATTATTTTTCACTGTCTTTTATTTTTAAATGCTTATGGTTCCTGTTGTTCTAGAAAACTGTGTATATGTTTTGCAAGGCTGGTTGGTAGTCTGCAGGGGGAGCCATATTTTAACCTGGCCGTCAGAGAGCATATTAATAAAAATATTTAAAATTTTTTTTAAGTTTATTTTTATTATTTTTGGCTGTGCTGGGTCTTTGTTGCTGCATGCAAGCTTCCTCTAGTTGCAGTGAGTGGGAGCTAGTCTCTAATTGTGGTGACCAGGCTCCTCATTATGGAAGCTTCTTTTGTTGTGGAGCACGGACTCTAGGGTATGCAGGTTCTAGCAGTCATGGTGCACAGGCCCAGCTGCCCGGCAGCATGTGGAATCCTGGACCAAGGATCAAACCCATGTCCCCTGCATTAACAGGTGGACTCCCAACCCTTGGACCAGCAGGGAAGTCCCCAATCAAAACATTTTAACGTGAGGTTTTGCTTCTGGTTTTCCCCCTTACATCTGGTTATTGTTTTGCATTTGATTGCTTCTTCTTAGCTTTCACTTTCTTAGTACAATGAGAATGTTTTCAGGCCTCAGTAATTTCCTGCAGACTATTTCCACATTATGTCTAATTGAAGGGAGTAGGTATTTTAAAGGTAACTTTATATTGGTTATATAAAAATTTCCTTGTGGAAATTTGTAAAGTACAGAAAAATAGCAACAAGAAAATAATAATATAATCCCACTACCCTAGAGATGACTACTGTTACTTTTTTCTGTATCCTTCCAGTGTGTTTTCTTATGTATGGAAATTGCACAAAACAATTCCATTTAGTTTTTACAAGATTGGGATCATGTGGAATGATGCCAATATTTAAATGAGCATATCTGTGCTTTAGTCATTCCATTTTGCTGTAACTGCTGTTAGCAAACAATTCTCAGCCCTTTTCCCCTGCAACCCAGCTTGTTCTCATGGGTGAAGCCAGGTCATGATGGTTTATACAGACCCAGAGCCTCTGTCTGCTCATCATATGGAGATTAATACCCGTTGCTGGGTAATAGAATTGGTGCACAGTCCTCTGGGTGGTATTCTCCTGGAAAGTTCTCATCATGTCCTTTAGTGAACAAGATTATACGAGACACTCCCATAAGGTGAAAAGAAGTACTTTACAGAGTAATCTTAAAACAGACTGAGACACTCAGATTAGGGGACTTCTGTCTGAAATTGCCATCTGCTCTGCAGTCGCTTCCATCAGGTTTGTTTTCTTAGCTCTTCTCTCCGTGATATTTCTGGTCGCTGGGACAGTCCATATGACTTGGATAAGACCATGAGTATTTGTAACATAGTTAGGAATCAAGAATAAGCAGAATTAATAACATTCTCAGATCATTGAAAAGTGATGGAATTGCCTTCAAAGCTGTTCCTTTTTCTTTTTAAATTTATATTTGTTGATAGCAGAGCAAAGTGAATGTTCATACTGCTCCCTGTGTTGTCTTCTAGAAATGGCTGAGCAAGAGCGCTTTCTGCTGCACCAGGAGACCCTGCCTGAACAGCTGCTAGCTGAGAAACAGCTGAGTCTCAGTGCCATGCCTGTACTGACCGCATCACAACTCATTGGGGTATGTGCTTTTCACATCCCTACACCGTCTTAGTCTCAGAACAACTTGTGTTTCCTTGGCCCCTTAGTACAGTTTCTCAGAGTAGACATCTTTCCATTTCCTATTTTCCTGGTCACCATCCTCGAGAGTCAGGTGTCAGAGCTGCTTAGGAGCAGGAGGATGCCAGTTAGCAGAAAGCGGAGGATCAGCCTCTGCCCCTAATAGCTCTCTGTCTGTTCCTCAAGATGCTTATCCAGGTGACCAGAAGAAATTACTTCCATTGTACTTTTCTAGTACAAGACAGATATGTATGAAGAGATATAGTTCAGGTTCTTTAAAAAGAAAGATAGTTTTAGGAACTGGATTTGCACAGCCTGTAAGTGCCATCCTCATCATTCCTCTGCAACATAGCAGGTTCCTAAGGACATAGCTAGATTAGGAGCTGCAGCCCAGAATAAGGCAGTTTTATTGCGTACAGTTACACTCTTAATTCTGCTTCTCTCTTTTCCTTTCAAGAAAGTATTTCAAATGTAAGAGCAATGTCTTACAGGCACCTTGAGTTTACCCTAATTATGTTACTAAGAAAGCAAGCAATTCAAAAACTTTGTTATTTTAGCCATTATAGTATTAATAACAGATTTCCTATTGAGCTCACATTGAACTCACAGCAGCTTCTCCTGATAGAGCATATCTAATTTAAAAACCTGAGGAACTGTTGCCTGTAAGATCATTGTTTTATATACTGGTAAGATGGAAAAAGTTTTACCAACTTTACTCTGATACATTATCAATTTTAATATTGCATTCCCATTTCAAAGATGCTGACGTTGGGGAAGAAAGGAGGTTCAGAGACAAATAAAATATTGTTTTCAAGTGTTATAACACAGTGACAACAAGTGGATAGCTTTTTTTCTGAAATGGTGTGAATATTGTCTTTGCTGTCAAAGGATTTTATGCAATATTTTAAAAAGAAGTGTTATTAATAGGACATTTATGATGTATTATAGGACATTTATGATTATATAGTTAGCTGTGATCTAACCAACCAGGGATAACCTTTGGTAACATACTGGTGTGTTTTCTTGTCTTTTAAGTAAACTGTAGACCAGCTGCATGCTTTCTCATCAGTCTCAATGTTTAAAAAACTATTGATGAGAACATTTCAAAGGCATTATAGCCAACTTTAAAAATGCAAGAGCAATTTACTGATATTTTAAAGCTATATATACACCAACTTATACAAGTTAATTACGGAATGAACATAGATGTATTTTAAAAGACAATTTGTTGTGAGATAGATGGAGTTTAATTTCCAAAAGTGCCACGGTTCTTTGCTATAAAGATACCTGTAAATGTGGTAACTTCTCTGTAAATCTCTCTAGTCTTGTTTATAGGATGACTTACAATAATTTTCCCTTTGTTTTAACTTGCTACAGCTGTATATCTGTGAAGAAAACAGAAGAGCTAATGAGTATGATTTCAAGAAGGCTTTGGACTTGTTGGAATATATTGATGAGGTATGTAAAGTCACTTGGTAATCTCAGGTAAGGATCACAATTAGTGTATAATTTTCTGAAGAACTGAGTACATCTTGAAAATGTCCTAATATTAAAAGACTACCTGGTTCAGCTACCTGTAACTCTTGGAGTACATAAAAGTCTTTAGAAAAGCTGTCAAAAGAGCTCACCTCCTAATAATTCTCACACATTTCCAAGTATCTTTTTCTCTGAAAAAATAAAAATTGCTTTTAAAGGTCCTGACATAGTTTTCCTCTTTTATTTAATGAGTCATTGTTAGTTTGTCAAGCTGATAGGCTGCTTTGTCAATTTATTCTTCATAATACTCACCCTAAGAGAAGCTGTTTCTCAGCCTGCTTTGAAAAAATAGATTGTAATGATAATTTTGTATGATAAATAGTCAACCCTGCAACTGAGAGTAGTTTGGTAGATTATAAAGACATAATACGTTGATTTTTATGTTCAGTTCAGTCAGTCAGTCGTGTCTGACTCTTTGCGACCCCATGAATTGCACCATACCAGGCCACCCTATCCATCACTAACTCCCAGAGTTCACCCAAACTCATGTCCATCGAGTTGGCAATGCCATCCAGCCATCTCATCCTCTGTCATCCTCTTCTCCTCCTGCCCCCAATCTCTCCCAGCATCAGAGTCTTTTCCAATGAGTCAACTCTTTCTTTGCATGAGGTGGCCAAAATATTGTAGGTTCAGCTTCACCATCAGTCCTTCCAAAGAACACTCAGGACTAATCTCCTTTAGAATGGACTGGTTGGATCTCCTTGTAGTCCAAGGGAGTCTCAAGAGTCTTCTCCAACACCACAGTTCAAAAGCATCAATTCTTCAGCACTCAGCTTTCTTCATAGTCCAACTTTCACATCCATACATAACCACTGGACAAACCATGCCTTGACTAGATGTACCTTTGTTGGCAAAGTAATGTCTCTGCTTTTGAATATGCTATCTAGGTTAGTCATAACTTTTCCTCCAAGGAGTAAGCGTCTTTTAATTTCATGGCTGCAATAACCAGCTGAGCCTCCAAAAATAAAGTCTGCCCCTGTTTCCACTGTTTCCCCATCACTATGTTTTCCCATCACTATGAAGTGGTGGGACCAGATGCCATGATCTTAGTTCTCTGAATGTTGAGCTTTAAGCCAACTTTTTCTTTCTCTTATTTCACTCATCAAGAGACTTTTTAGTTCCTCTTCACTTTCTGCCATAAGGGTGGTGTCATCTGCATATCTGAGGTTATTGATATTTCTCCCGGCAATCTTTATTCCAGCTTGTGCTTCTCCCAGCCCAGCATTTCTCTGTTTAAAATCTTGACTCTCTTGTGCTTCCTGATAAAATCAGGTTATCTTGGAATAATTGGATACAATTTCGTATAAAATTATTGATAGTCTTACTCTCCTGAGTCAACTTTAACATCTTACAGAAAGGGAATTTTGCCAGGCTCCTCTGTCCATGGAATTCTTCAGGCAAGAATAGTGGAGTGAGTAGCCATTTCCTTCTCTCGGGGATCTTCCTGACCCAGGAATCGAACTGAGGTCTCCTGAATTGTAGGCAATTCTTTACCAGCTGAGCTACCAGGGAAACTCTTAAATTATAAAGTAAAGCTTAATAATATTTATATAATATTAGGAGCTGACATAACTAAAATTTAAACATGTATTTTTAAAAATCAGGACTTAATGAAGATTTTTTTTTTTTATTTTGCTGTGAAGGAGGAAGATGTAAATATAAATGATCTAAAACTGGAAATCCTTTGCAAAGCTCTTCAGAGAGATAAGTAAGTTCCCATAGTATGAATCTAAGACATAATTTTGGGAAAGGACTGTTAGGAAGATTATGAGATCATGCATTAATTCATTTTGTAACCTAATTGTATTGTAATATATATTATGAAAATGTTAATAGTTTCATTAGCAATCCTAACTTTTTTATTCAGTAATTAAGGAATTGTTTAAGGATTTAGGACCACTGGAGTAATGATTCTCTACTTTCTATTTTAAATTTTGCATTGTCACTTTGCACAGAAATATATATGTTCCTTATTTTCTCAGAAGTTGGGCTAGTTCTTCATAGGAAGACTTGAGGCTACTTTTTTTTTTTATAAGAAATTAGTACAGTTTGAGAATCAGTATTGTCTCCTAAGTTACTGAGACCTCTTTTTAACTTTAATCTCCTTGCAGAGAAGGATTTCTGTCCACTGGAATGGTGGCGTTAAGATTCACTGGCAAAGAGAGACTGAGAATAATCAGTTGTACAGATGGGTTTTTCCCAAGGAAAGGTTTTTTTTTTTTTTAATTTTGGCCACACTGCATAGGATACAGCATAGCATGTTAGTTCCCCAAGCAGGACTTGAACCCATGCTCCCTGCAGTGAAAGTGCAGAGTTTTACTATTGGACCACCAGGGGAAGTCCATACTTTTTTAAAAAAAATTTAGCCCAGAAAATAATTTTAAAGAGCATGACTTGAGTGCTAAAGGCCTTCTCTACTCAGTTTTCCTTAATGTGGCTTTGAGAAATTGCAGTGGAACTATTTTTACTAAAGCATTTCTTCCAGTGATCACTCATAGATAGTTTAAATTGTTGTCAGATATGGTCTTGGAGGTCATCCTCTGAGGCATCTAGCTCTGCCTGTTGGGTTCTCCTTCCCAGTTGTAAGAAGCGTACTATGTCATTTGACTGGAATTCCTTGTCTTGTCTTCAAAGTATGAGGGGTGTAGCCACTGATTACTACAGAGCATGGTTTTGTGGGTTTGTATTTCAGTAGCAGATAATCTCAGCCAGATAAAGAAAATTTAGGTTACATCAGACACTGGTTGCCATTTTATGAAAAACAGAATATATTATAATATATTTAAACTGTGTTTAAACTATTGCCTGTGCTCTGAAAGGTCATACTTTGAGGTCATTACTAGGTTTGTTACTTACTTACAAAATTTTCTTGGGAAAAATACCTTACTACTTGGTTTAGACATTAAATACATGCTACCTAGCTGTAGCATCTTATATCTAATATAGAGACTCTGGGTATATCTAATTTGAAGCTCCTTTATTTAAGCAATTTTCAGTAGTGTCACAAAATTCAAGATTCTTTACCCCCTGTTGTGCTGCTGTTGTTTAGTCGCTAAGTTGTGTCTGACTCTTTTGCAACCCCATGGACTGTAGCTCACCAAGCTCCTCTGTCCATTGGATTTCCCAAGCAAGAATACTAGAGTGGGTAGCCATTTCCTTCTCCAGGGCATCTTACCAACGCAGGGACTGAACCAAAGTATCATGCACTGGAGGCAGATTCTTTACCTCTAAAGCACACTACAAACATGAAAACAAATCCACAACAGAAAACAAGTCATTTATTTCAGATTATGGCCATGGTTTCATTTTCTCACAGTGGTTTTGTTTTTTAGCTGGTCCAGTTCGGATGGTAAAGATGATCCAATTGAAGTATCTAAAGACAGTATATTTGTGAAAATCTTACAGAAACTTTTAAAAGATGGTAAGTGGTTGGTTAATATTGGAAATTACAGTGTCACTCCTAGGTTTGAAGTCTTAGAATAATAGAGATCTGCCTAGGTATCAAATACCAGAAGGTTAAAATTAAATGGTATTATACTTAGATTTGTTTAAAATAAAGGGAGGGAGCTGTGTCATGGTGGAGTTGCCATCTGCTTGGCCAGTTAACTCTTGTGAAGGTTGAACATCTGAAATGCAGTTTTTTTGGTGTGTCCCATACTAAACTGGCCCTACCATGCTCGAGAACAAACCACAGAATATTCTGCCAGTTCATTTTGGATATAAATTAGTTTTAAGGACAAAATAAAAGGAAACAAGGGAGTATGTTTTGTATATGTTTTGTACCTGAGACAGAAAACAAACTTCTATTTCCTGATCAAGATCCCAATAAATAAAGAGGCTTTTATGGTTAAATGTTTATTATGAAGGGAGATGAGGTAGAGGATACTTAACTTTTACTTCCTTTCATATAACTAATGTATGGAGAATGTTAGACTAAAGGTGAGAGATTTTGTGCATTTTATACATGAAGGTGTGATCACTCACACTCACCTAGAGTCGGACATCCTGGAATGTGAAGTCAGGTGGGCCTTAGGAAGCATCACTACAAACAAAGCTAGTGGAGGCGATGGAATTCCGGTTGAGCTATTTCAAATCCTAAAAGATGATGCTGTGAAAGTGCTGCATTCAGTATGTCTGCAAATGTGGCAAAACTCAGCAGTGGCCACAGGACTAGAAAAGGTCAGTTTTCATTCCAATCCCAAAGAAAGATAATACCAAAGATTGTTCAAACTACCACATGATTGTACTCATCTCACACGCTAGTAAAGTAATACTCAAAATTCTCCAAGCTAGGCTTCAGCAATAACCAGACCACCTGACCTGCCTCTTGAGAAACCTGTATACAAGTCAGGAAGCAACAGTTAGAACTGGACATGGAACAACAGACTGGTTCCAAATAGGAAAAGGAGTACATCAAGGCTATTGTCACCCTGCTTATTTAACTTATATGCAGAGTACATCATGAGAAACGCTATGCTGAAGGAAGCACAAGCTGGAATCAAGATTGCTGGAAGAAATATCAATAACTTCAGATAGCAGATGACACCCTTCTGGCAGAAAGTGAAGAAGAACTAAAGAGCCTCTTGATGAAAGTGAAAGAAGAGAGTGAAAAAGTTGGCTTAAACCGAACATTCAGAAAACTAAGATCATGGTATCCAGTCCCATCACTTCATGGCAAATAGATGGGGAACCAGTTTCAGACTTTATTTTTCTGGGCTCCAAAATCACTGCAGATGGTGATTGCAGCCATGAAATTAAAAGACGCTTAGAAAAGGTCAGTTTTCATTCCAATCCCAAAGAAAGATAATACCAAAGATTGTTCAAACTACCACATGATTGTACTCATCTCACACGCTAGTAAAGTAATACTCAAAATTCTCCAAGCTAGGCTTCAGCAATAACCAGACCACCTGACCTGCCTCTTGAGAAACCTGTATACAAGTCAGGAAGCAACAGTTAGAACTGGACATGGAACAACAGACTGGTTCCAAATAGGAAAAGGAGTACATCAAGGCTATTGTCACCCTGCTTATTTAACTTATATGCAGAGTACATCATGAGAAACGCTACGCTGAAGGAAGCACAAGCTGGAATCAAGATTGCTGGAAGAAATATCAATAACTTCAGATAGCAGATGACACCCTTCTGGCAGAAAGTGAAGAAGAACTAAAGAGCCTCTTGATGAAAGTGAAAGAAGAGAGTGAAAAAGTTGGCTTAAACCGAACATTCAGAAAACTAAGATCATGGTATCCAGTCCCATCACTTCATGGCAAATAGATGGGGAACCAGTTTCAGACTTTATTTTTATGGGCTCCAAAATCACTGCAGATGGTGATTGCAGCCATGAAATTAAAAGACGCTTGCTCCTTGGAAGGAAGGTTATGACCAACCTAGACAGCATATTAAAAAGTAGAGACATTACTTTGTCAAGAAAGGTCTGTCTAGTCAAGGCTATGGTTTTTCCAGTAGTCATGTATGGATGTGAGAGTTGGACTAGAAAGAAAGCTGAGCACTGAAGAATTGATGCTTTTGAACTGTGTTGTCCAGAGTCCCTTGGACTGCAAGGAGATCCAACCAGTCTATCCTAAAGGAGATCAGTTCTGGGTATTCATTCGAGGGACTGATGCGGAAGCTGAAACTCCAATACTTTGGCCACCTGATGCAAAGAGCAGACTCATTTGAAACGACCCTGATGCTGGGAAGGATTGAGGACAGGAGGAGAAGGGGACAACAGAGGATGAGATGGTTAAATGGTATCACTGACTCAATGGACATGGTTTGGGTGGACTCCGGGAGTTGGTGATGGACAAGAGGGGTCTGGCGTGCTGCGGTTCATGGAGTCGGAAAGAGTCAGACACAACTGAGTGACTGAACTGAACTGAAAACATGAAGACAAGTATAGCTCATTTATTATAGAATTATCAAAACAGATGATGTTAAATCCAGGCAATGTGCAAAATACGCTAACCTAGTATTTACCAATCTTTTAAGATATAAGGACACTCTCTTTAAAACCACCTGGAATAAAGTACACAATGACAGAAACTGTTGTAAACTCAGCAGCCCTTCTAGATGGATGTAAATTTATTTCACAGTGCTGACATTTGCATACAGTTGGAAATGTTCCAAACCTACGTCTGCAGGACACATTATTTGATCCGTATAAGACATGCCCAGCCTAGTGCCTGGTACATAGTAGTCACTCATTAAACTTTTGTTCTTTGAAAGGCTAGAATTATTTTACAGATTCACATTCACAGTTCTGTAGTAGATTCCACTCTGCGGTCCTCTGCTTGAGAATCTCTGAAATGACGAGGGCCTCAGAGGAGAACCATTGAGCTCACCGCACCAGCCAACATGTGAGTGAGGTGAAAGAGCAGTGACCTCTTGGTGCGTACATGCCACAAGTTTCACCCTGGATAGAACTGTTTTCCTCAGTACTGACCTGGAGGTTTATTTATGACAAATAGACTCTTGACTACCCCACACTGACAGTAGGTTTAATGAACACTTTTATTTTCAGTGGAGAGGGAAATGGCAATCCACTCCAGTGCTCTTGCCTGGAAAATCCCATGGACGGAGGAGCCTGATAGGCTACAGTCCATGGGGTCACAAAGAGTCGGACACGACTGAGCGACTTCACTTTCACTTCACTTTTTTTTCAAAAATGAATAAAGAACACAAAGGCAGGTAAGCCATTTCATTGTCAAAAAATAAAAATTTTAAATTAAATAATGGAGATAACAAAAGAAATTATCTTTTGCTTAAAAATACTTGAAATTCAGACAGTTAAAATATATCTCGTAGGCTTTCTCTTTTCTATATTTGGAATTGAAGAAATAACTGGTAAGTTCAC
>SJYC01147873.1:0-17186 GCA_006408675.1 Madoqua kirkii
AATATGCTATCTAGGTTGGTTATAACTTTCCTTCCAAGGAGTAAGCATCTTTTAATTTCATGGCTGCAGTCACCATCTGCAGTGATTTTGGAGCCCAAAAAGATAAAGCCTGACACTGTTTCCACTGTTTCCCCATCTATTTCCCATGAAGTGATGGGACCAGATGCCATGATCTTCATTTTCTGAATGTTGAGCTTTAAGCCAACTTTCTCACTCTCCTCTTTCACTTTCATCAAGAGGCTTTTTAGTTCCTCTTCACTTTCTGCCATAAGGGTGGTGTCATCTGCATATCTGAGGTGATTGATATTTCTTCCAGCAATCTTGATTCCAACTTGTGCTTCTTCCAGCCCAGCATTCCTCATGATGTACTCTGCATATAAGTTAAATAAGCAGGGTGGCAATATACAGCCTTGACGTACTCCTTTTCCTACTTGGAACCAGTCTGTTGTTCCATGTCCAGTTCTAACTGTTGCTTCCTGACTTGCATACAGGTTTCTCAAGAGGCAGGTCAGGTGCTCTGGTATTCCCATCTCTTTCAGAATTTCCCACAGTTTATTGGGATCCACACAGTCAAAAGCTTTAGCATAGTCAATAAAGAAGAAACAGATGTTTTTCTGAAACTCTCTTGCTTTTCCATGATCCAGCGGATGTTGGCAATTTGATCTCTGGTTCCTCTGCCTTTTCTAAAACCAGCTTGAACATCTGTAAGTTCACAGTTCATGTATTGCTGAAGTCTGGCTTGGAGAATTTTGAGCATTACTTTACTAGCATGTGAGATGAGTGCCATTGTGCGGTAGTTTGAGCATCCTTTGGTATTGCCTTCCTTTGGGACTGGAATGAAAACTGACCTTTTCCAATCCTGTGGCCACTGCTGAGTTTTCCAAATTTGCTGGCATATTGAGTGCAGCACTTTCACAGCATCATCTTCCAGGCCTTATAGACACTAGCTATTTCTGAGCCTAAGACTCAAAGCAATTAAAGCTTGAGGGATGGGAGTTGAATTGAGACAGTAGCATTAACATATATACACTGCTGCTGCTGCTGCTGCATATATACACTACCATGTGTAAAATAGATAGCTAGTAGGAAGGTGCTGGGTAGCACAGGGAGCTCAGCTCAGTGCTCTGTGATGACCTAGAGGGGTGAGATGGAGGGGAGGGTGGTCCCAGAGGGAGCGGATATGTGTATACATACTGCTGATTCACTTTGTTGTACCGCAGAAAGTAACACAACATTGTAAAGCAATTATACTCCAACTAAAAAATAATGAAAGAAATACACATGAAAGAAAAACAACAATGACAACAAATACATCTAACAGACATAGATGTGGCTCAGTGGTAAAGAATCTACCCACCAATGCAGGAGACACAGGAGACGTGGGTTCGATCCTTGGATCAGGAAGATCCCCTGGAGGAGGAAATGGCAACCTATTCCAGTATTCTTGCCTAGGAAATCTCATGGACAGAGGAGCCTGGCAGGCTACACACCATAGGGTCTAAAAAGAGTGACTGAGCAGGCACACGCACATAGGCACAAATACAAAGAGAGACAAAGTGCTCAAACAGACAAAATGAAAGAGATAAGTAAGTAAAGCTTGAGGGGGCCTTGAAGGTGCTTCAGTTCCATGCAGAAGAGGAACCTTCTCCAAATTCCAAGTCCAGCTTGTCATCTAAAAGCAAACACTTAGAACAAGGCTTCGAGAGCCTCTACGAATGAAGACCCTGGATTCTGATGTAACAATGCATCCCTTTGCTAAAGAATCTTCCATAGGTCTGAAGAACATAAATATATCGTCTAAATGTAACTTATCATAGAAGCCCTGTTTGGGGTTCACCAGATTGACAATCGTTACAAAAACAACAGCATGTGTTTACTGCACCCTTACTATGCGCCAGGCAGGGTGGAAGGTCATCCACCTTCATTGCTTTAATTCTCAACACACCCTTACGAGGCAGATATGATTAATATTCCCATTTTACGGACAAGGAATGTGAGGCTCATAGAAGTGAAGTGACCTTACCACATTAACCAAATTATTAGTCAAGTCATTCAACACATATATTAACTGAGTACCTACCATGTACCAGGCACACTTCAGGATAACAGGGTTACTCCACTGAACACCAATAAACAACCACAAAAAAATGGTTCTCAGGGAGTTTCTAGTTTAGAGAAAACAAGAATAAAATAAAGAAATATGCAAAACAAAAATAAGCATGATGATGGTGATTAATAAGTGCTATAGAGAAAAAAAGAGAATAGTTTAAGGTGATATTATATAAGTCAGCATCCGTTAACGTATGCTGCAGTAACAAACAAGCCCTATGTCTCAATGGCTGGTCCAGCCCTCATTCGCACCCCATGTGAAATGCAGGCAAGAAGAGAAATATATTTACCCTAGTCCCTTGGGGACCGTGTTGGGGGCTTCCTCTCAGCATATTCCATTTCCACGGACAGGGGACAAGGACATGGAAAATCACACACTGGCCCTTAAAGCTTCACCCAAGAAGTGACACCCGTCACTGCTGTTCACATTTCATTGGCTAAATCAAGTCATAGAGCCACTCTGAACTTGTATTAAAATAGAAGGAAAAGAGTGATCCTAACTTGTCCCTGGGAGACAGGGAAACAGAGGATAGTGATCAGCCCTCCTCAGTGAGGGACAGAGTCTAATCGAGG
The DNA here is from genome assembly GCA_006408675.1 of Madoqua kirkii. NCBI lineage: Eukaryota > Metazoa > Chordata > Mammalia > Artiodactyla > Bovidae > Madoqua > Madoqua kirkii. The sequence goes on from SJYC01147873.1 coordinate 2,683, forward strand.
GGGCTGCTTTGAGTAGACAGATCAGAGAAGCCCTTTGGGTAGCAGGTTGCGGGATTGGAATTTAAACCCTGGTCTTTCACAAGCCCACACTTTTTCATGAGGCCAGGCTACTAGGATGAATTATCAACAGACCCTGGCACAAAAGACCGTTCACGCACCACAGGTACACAAGACCGAGGCCTGCACACAGATGGAGCTGTGGCAGTGAGTGCATTGTCAAGGTCTAGTTCAGAGTGATGAAAGACTTGCCAAGTCATCCTGACAAGCAGAGATTCTGAGAGCTCCAGACAACAGTCGCTGCTTCTGCCTTTCTTGCAGAATTCAAAGGACCTAACACCTTGGTTCTGAAACTTATTTTCCTTTCTCTGTTCCTTTCTACAGAAGAGCCACGGTGTGGAAAAACATGGCAAGCCTTCTAACCTTCTTCCATAGCAACAGAATTGTCAAAGTAGGCAAAGAACATTAAAAGCATTTAAAAAGAGAAAAAAAAAATCTCACCTGAGAACTAGAAATGAGTAAAAGGCCACTTGGATGCCTGAAGTTACCATTTTTACATTAGGTGCCTGAATAAAGACATTAGGTGTCTTTTCATGTGAACAGTGTTAGTTTCAGTTGGAGCCCTGGATGCAGTTTTGACCTTGAACTCTGTCCTCTTCTCTCCCCAAATTTCTTGTTTATATGTACATCCAGCTGACCCTAAGGATGAGCTGGTATCCTGACTGGGGTTCAACCAGCATGATGGAGAGAAGAGAGAGAAGGAAAAAGAGGTAAGAGGGAAGAGAGAAGAGGAGGGTAGAGAGAGGCCGAGGAAGGAATAGAGAGAGAGGGAGAGAAGACCAGCACCAATAATGTGTGCTCATTGTCAAGGTGCAGAGGACCAGGGGAAACACACAAAGGAATGAGGCACAGGTGTGACTGGCATCCTTGTTAAATGAGGTCCACGGTCTAGGAAACCCAGGGGAGATAAAGGCACGATCTCTTAGGCTAAGGCCAGACTGATCCCATTAAGGCAAGGAGACTAAGCCTTGCCTGATGTCCATTTCTCACCATCCTCCTGAGTGAGAGGCAGGCTTTGTCCCCATCAAGAAAATGAAGATGCAGAGCTCAAGGGTGGATGGAGTACATGGTCCATCAGGTCTGAGCTCAAACATCACACCTTGGTGAGACTGCCCCTCTCCTGGGTACCTCCTCCCTATCGCCTCCCCCGCTCCCTTGACCCTGGTTACTTTCTGCCCCATAACAGCTCACCCAATCCTTTGTTCTCTTGTTTTTTGTGAGCCATCACAATGGGAAGACAAGAAAGTTAAGCTTCCTAACTGTAAGGACCTGTCTCTGTTCATTTCCTGCTGAAACTTCAGCATCTGCAGAAGTGCCCAGGACATAGTAGGTGCTCAACAAATACCTGTCAACTAAATGAGTGGTGGCACTAGTGGTAAAGAACCCGCCTGCCAATGCAGGTAGATGTAAGAGACGCAGGTTCAGTCCCTGGGTTGGGAAGATCCCTGGAGGAGGGCATGGCAACCCACTCCGGTATTCCTGCCTGGAGAATCCCATGCACAGAGGAGCCTGGAGGGCTACAGTCCATAGGGTCGCACAGAGTCGAACACGATGGAAGTGACTCAGCACATACACACTCGTGAGTGACAGTGACCTGCCATGACACCTCTTTGAGTCTCAGCTCTCAGCAGCAGAAACTGACAGTTAACAGGTAAAATGTAGAAAATGGGGCAACAGTGAAGGCTTGGATCCAGACAGAGGTGCAGGAAAGCCAATCAGAGCCTGCCTCAGCCAGGAAGCCTCAAGAGCACCAGGCAAGGCTGGGGGGGCATGGGGGGCGGGTCAGAGACACAGGCCAAGCCAAGCTCAGAAATGGGTGGGGGCTGTCCAAAAAGTGTGCCGGGGAAACATCAGCATTTTCCTGAGGCCAGAATGCTCCAGGCTTGATTTTTCACGGTCACGGTCAGCACACCCACTCTCTGAGTTGGTGCATTTGTGCTGGCCTTGGCTTCATGCTCCCCACTGTCCACATCTCTGTCATAGTCTCTACCACCTCTGTGCCCCTGATGAGAAGCCACCACCCCCATCTCTGCTGGAAAGTGGCAAGAAGTAAGTAAAAAGGCCCAATACATAAAAATAAGCTGCTTTCCCGGTGTAAAGACCGGAGAGGATGCTGAATGTCTGGCACGCAGACATTCTGCATAATCGTCTCATGGATTCACCATAGACATCACTGAGATAGAAGCTGGTGTGGTCCTCACTTTACAGATGAGGAAACTGAGGCTCTAACAGGAATGGTGAGGTGTTTTGAACATTTTGTAAATGCCAGGCACTGTCCTAAGCACTTGACATGAACTTTTTTTCCCTCAGTTAAGGTTACAACCAACGTTGAGACTCATGCTTTTATGAAACCCATTTTACAGATATGGAAACTAAGGCACCATGAGACACTAAGGCACTGAGAGTCACCCTGCCAGTAAGCTGTGGGTCTGGAAGCACAGCAAGTGTGTCTGGCTCGTAATACTGTCAGTCTCTCCCTAAGAAATCAGGACTAGGGAACTTCCCTGGTGGCCCAGTGGTTAAGACTCCACACTGCCAAGGCAGGGGGCATTGGCTCCATCCCTGGTTGGGGAACTGAGGCCCCACAGACCTCACGGTGCAGCCAAAAGAAAAAAGAGCAAGACTAAGGTGAAAGCAAGTGAGCCCTTCTCTTTGTATGTAAAATATAAGAGGCGGGCACCAAAAACTGAGTCATCAAGCTATATATATTTTAATGCAATAATTTTAAAAGTTAATTCAAAAAAATCTGTGACGAAACCATGTCAACATTTAAAATAAAGACAGAGTGAGTAACTGTGTTGTGCCAAGCCAAAGTAGAGCCTGTGGTTAAGAAATAAGCAGTAATACCTTCTTCAACCTTGTCCAGGAAACTCCTAAGCAACCAACTGATGTCAGAGGCTCAGGTATGATAACTCATACCCTCAAATAATAAAAATCCTAGTACTTTTCACAGCACTTGGGCAAATATTCTGCAAATGAAGCCTCAGTAAAACTAGTTGAGGTACTACAGACCTAAACTGGAATCTATTTTTAAGCTGTGGCAGCTGGGACACAGAGAGGTTAGGCAACCTGCTCTGGGTCACACAGCATGGGCCATTGTGCCTCGCCACAGTTCTCGCTCTGTGCCCCAGAACTTCCAGGGCCAAAACAAATCACCATCTTTGCCCACAAGATTTCTCTCAACACTGACTATCTTCCCAGTCTGCAGGGAGTTAGTTGATCACCCCAGTTAGCGCTGCCGATTCAGCAAATAAAAAGACAAGATGCCCAGTTAAATTTGAAATCCAGATAAACAAAACTAAACAAATCAGTTTTAGTGTAAATTGCATGCAATATCTGGGACCTGCTTACACTAAGAGTTGCCTGTTGCTTATTTGAAATTTGACTATATCTGGGCACACTGTATTTTATTTAGCCACCCTAGCCGTAACAGATTTGGGGTAACAAAAATCATCAAATACTAAAAATAATCACTTAACTGGACACTTAGCTGCCATCATTTCCCACTTCCCCTCTGCCTCTAGCCCCATTTTCCTTCTCTTCCTTCCTCAGTTGTGTGGCGCTCTTTCCAGCCTGAAGGACCTTACATGGATCCTTCTGTTTGGGCTGGTGGCTCAGACTGTAAAGAATCCACCTGTAATGCAGGAGACGTTTAAAATATAAGAGGCGGGCACCAAAAACTGAGTCATCAAGCTATATATATTTTAATGCAATAATTTTAAAAGTTAATTCAAAAAAATCTGTGACGAAACCATGTCAACATTTAAAATAAAGACAGAGTGAGTAACTGTGTTGTGCCAAGCCAAAGTAGAGCCTGTGGTTAAGAAATAAGCAGTAATACCTTCTTCAACCTTGTCCAGGAAACTCCTAAGCAACCAACTGATGTCAGAGGCTCAGGTATGATAACTCATACCCTCAAATAATAAAAATCCTAGTACTTTTCACAGCACTTGGGCAAATATTCTGCAAATGAAGCCTCAGTAAAACTAGTTGAGGTACTACAGACCTAAACTGGAATCTATTTTTAAGCTGTGGCAGCTGGGACACAGAGAGGTTAGGCAACCTGCTCTGGGTCACACAGCATGGGCCATTGTGCCTCGCCACAGTTCTCGCTCTGTGCCCCAGAACTTCCAGGGCCAAAACAAATCACCATCTTTGCCCACAAGATTTCTCTCAACACTGCACTATCTTCCCAGTCTGCAGGGAGTTAGTTGATCACCCCAGTTAGCGCTGCCGATTCAGCAAATAAAAAGACAAGATGCCCAGTTAAATTTGAAATCCAGATAAACAAAACTAAACAAATCAGTTTTAGTGTAAATTGCATGCAATATCTGGGACCTGCTTACACTAAGAGTTGCCTGTTGCTTATTTGAAATTTGACTATATCTGGGCACACTGTATTTTATTTAGCCACCCTAGCCGTAACAGATTTGGGGTAACAAAAATCATCAAATACTAAAAATAATCACTTAACTGGACACTTAGCTGCCATCATTTCCCACTTCCCCTCTGCCTCTAGCCCCATTTTCCTTCTCTTCCTTCCTCAGTTGTGTGGCGCTCTTTCCAGCCTGAAGGACCTTACATGGATCCTTCTGTTTGGGCTGGTGGCTCAGACTGTAAAGAATCCACCTGTAATGCAGGAGACGTGAGTTTAATCCCTGGGTCAGGAATCACCCCTGCAGAAGGGAATGGCTACCCACTCCAGAATTCCTGCCTGGAGAATCCCATGGACAGAGGAGCCTGGTGGGCTACAGTCCATGGGGTGGCAAAGAGCCGGACAGGACTGAGCGACTAACACTTTCAACTTTCCACTATTCAATGGCTCCATCTTTTCTGTCCTTTGAGTCTTGGCTTAAATGCTCCATTCTTGGAGAAATCTTCCCATCACCTCATGTCTCGCTCTCTCTGCCTCTTGTTTGTTTCCTTTACAGGAGAAATCACACCTTGCAACTGTTTACATTTCGGCCTGCTGCTTAGTTTGAGATTGCCTCTTCCCAAAGGATTGTGAGTTCCAAAGGACATCTTGCTCCTTCCAGTCTCCCCCCAGCACTGAGCCCAGTGGCCCACACACAGTAAGTGCTCGATAAATGTACCAAGTCAACACAAGCAAACCATTAGGCACTCCCAGTCCAGCAGCATCTTATCTGTCCCCAGAGAATCATCCAAAGTGACCTCATATTCATGCTCCCCTTAAAGCAGGCAGTACATAAATCTGCCCAGATCAAAGGCTTTGCTTATATCAGACAGTCTTAGACCTTGAACCTCACCAACCTTCAGGTTACTTCCCTTAACAACAATAACAACCCCCAAAAATGTATTATATAACTCTAGATGGGGGAAGAGTCATCTGAAATGTTTCCTTGCCTGGCATCATCCTGTTATTATTTTGACATCTGTGTAGGCAGCAGAACGATTCTTTTAACGCTGTGTGTGAGGCATATTTATGTCTCTGGCTGGAGTGCAGAGGATATGCAAAGGCTTCGGAAGCCTGTTCTAGTGCGTCTTGCTAGCAGGTCCCGTGCAGACGGCCTGAAGGAGCATCCCTGCTGTTTACTATGTGTAAAGAGATGAGTTTCCAAGTGGCAGGGGAATAATCAAACCCTGCTTCTCCTACCTGCCAGTTCCATTGGTCTCAATGGCCACTGGGAAGCAAAGATTCCTGTCCCCCATCCCACGCACCTTGACTTGAAGGGACACCATCTGATTCAAGTGGCAGCAGGTGCCATGGGCTGGGAGTCTGTTACACCCAGCACTACTCTAGGCTGTCTCCAGGCATTATTCCTTCCAGTCTTTATCATCACCTTCTATGATCAGCTTTGGGCTTCTCAGGTGGTATGGTGGTAAAGAATCTGCCTGCCAGTGCAGGAGACATGGGTTTGATCCCTGGATTGGAAAGATCCCCTGGAGGAGGAAATGGCAATCCACTCCGGTATTTTTGCCTGGAGAATCCTATGGACAGAGGAGCCTGGTGAGCTACAGCCCATGGGGTTGCAAAAGAGTCAGACATGAATGAGCATGTGAGCATACATACACACCACACACTTTATGATCAGCTTCACCCTCCACACTTCTCAGAGAAGAAAACCGGGGCCCAGAGAGATGTTACAAGAACTGTCTTGTGATGAATGGCTAAAGAAAATGTGGTACATGTACAAGAGGTATATACAACGCTACTCAGTCATCAAAAAGAAGGAACCAATGCCATTTGCAGCTACATGGATGGACCTAAAGATGATCATAATAAGCGAAGTAAATCAGACAAAGATAAATACCGAACAACATCACTTACATGTGGAATCTAGAATGTGACAGAAGTGAACTTACCTACAAAACAGAAACAAACTCACAAATACGGAGAACAGACTCATGGTCGCCAAGGAGGAAGTAGGTGGGGGAGGGATGGTTTGGGAGTTTGATATTAGAAGATGCAAATGATTATATATAGAATGGATAAACAAGGTTGTACTGTATACACAGGGAACTGTATTCAATATCCTGTGATAAATGGAAAAGAATTCTGAAATATAAGATATAAGATATTGCAGCATCATCAACCCAGTGGACATGAATTTGAGCAAACTCCAGGAGACAGTAGAGAACCGAGGAGCCTGGTATGCTGCAGTCCATGGAGGTCACAAAGAAGCGGACATAATTCAGTGACTGAACAACATAAGTAGATCACTTTGTGGTAGAACAGAAATTAACACAACACTGTACTTTAAAAAGACACGTGTGCCCTAATGTTCATTGCAACACGATTTGCAATAACTAGGACATGGAAGCAACCTAGATGTCCATTGACAGATGAATGGATAAAGAAGCTGTGGTACACATGCACAGTGGAATACTACTCAGTCATAAAAAGGAAATTGCTGTATGACTCAGGGAATTCAAACCGGGGCTCTGTAACAACCTAGAGGGGTGAGAAATGGTGGGAGGTAGGAGGGAGGTTCAAGAGGGAGAGGATATATGCACATCTATCACACAATTGCACTCATCTCACACTCTAGTAAAGTAATGCTCAAAATTCTCCAAGCAAGGCTTCAACAATACATGAACCGTGAACTTCCAGATGTTCAAGCTGGTTTTAGAAAAGGGATCAAATTGCCAACATCCGCTGGATCATGGAAAAAGCAAGAGAGTTCCAGAAAAACATCTATTTCTGCTTTATGACTATGCCAAAGCCTTCGACTGTGTGGATCCCACTAAACTATGGAAAATTCTGAAAGAGATGGACATAACAGACCACCTGACCTGCCTCTTCAGAAACCTATATGCAGGTCAGGAAGCAACAGTTAGAACTGGACATGGAACAACAGACTGGTTCCAAATAGGAAAAGGAGTTATGGTTTTCTTTAGCTCAAATTCAGAGGTAGGCGGAAAACCTGTACAGGTTTCCAGAAAAAAACAGGAAGTAGCCACCAGTCAGTTCCAAGAAATGCTTAAGTACCTACCAATTCAGCACCTCCACTTTTCAGTGGCCAACACTATGGCCAAATAGAGAGTCAGGAAACTCGAATACTATCCTCCAGTAGAGAGCAGCAGGACTCATTAAGCTCATAGGTGGGGATGGAGAGAGGTGTACATTGTCTCACAATAGGGCCGCCACATGATTTTCAGAGTATTCTCATTCACTAGACTATCAGCAACAAGGACACTTGACCACTGTCTAAAAATGCTGAGTACAGGTGAGCAGTTGGAGAATGAAGAAAATTAACTGGAGGAATGGGCACCCACTAGAGGTCTTGCCATCACTGATTTCCCAGGGCCTGACTGCCACAGCTTCCTGTTGGGGCAAAATGTGGGTCAGGTTGGAGAGATGGGAAAAGCAATAGAGAATCTTTAGCTTGCTTGGGTTCGAGGGCACGGTGATTTGATAGGCATTTTCTATACCAACTAACTTATGCAAACAAACCTAAACATACCCTTCTACTCTACTTTGGTGACCAGCCAGTCTTTGGTCCTAACAGTAACCATGGAAATTAGGAATTAAATACTAGGTAATCAGAGAAAGACAAATCTGGTTCAGCATGTTTTATTTACAGTGTTAATTATGTATCTTAAGAAATGGAAAATATGAATTACTACCAGGATAAATTTATTTTATACTTCATGGGAAATAGATGGGGAAACAGTGTCAGATTTTATTTGTGGGGGCTTCAAAATCACTGCAGATGGTGATTGCAGCCATAAAATTAAAAGATGCTTACTCCTTGGAAGAAAAGTTATGACCAACCTAGAAAGCATATTCAAAAGCAGAGACATCACTTTGCCAACAAAGTTCCGTCTAGTCAAGGCTATGGCTTTTCCTGTGGTCATGTATGGATGTGAGAGTTGGACTGTGAAGAAAGCTGAGCACTGAAGAACTGATGCTTTTGAATGATGGTGTTGGAGAAGACTCTTGAGAGTCCCTTGGACTGCAAGGAGATCCAACCAGTCCATTCTAAAGGAGATCAGCCCTGGGTGTTCTTTGGAAGGAATGATGCTAAAGCTGAAACTCTAGTACTTTGGCCACCTCATGCAAAGAGTTGACTCATTGGAAAAGACTCTGATGCTGGGAGGAATTGGGAGCAGGAGGAGAAGGGGACGACAGAGGAGGAGATGGCTGGATGGCATCACCGACTCGATGGACATGAATTTGAGTGAACTCCAGGAGTTGGTGATGGACAAGGAGGCCTGGCATATTGCAATTCATGGGGTTGCAAAGTCGGACACAGCTGAGCGACTGAACTGAACTGAAAGCTAAAAAAAGATTACAATCACTAATTTGTTTTGTAACAGAAATATCATGGAGAGCACAATTTGTTGTCCTTTCTCCATGAACAGGTTACCAGTAAGATTTTTTTGTTCCTTGCTAGGGAAATTTGAATGATTTTAAAGTTCTTGAATTTTAAGTAATTTTAATAAACTATATTATACCTATATAACTTCTCAGTGAATCTTTCTCAGACATTTTAGAATGTCTTTTACATGTAGTCAAGTCGCAAAGTGAGAACACAAATCACAGTAAGAAAGGGCCAGAACATCTACCCTGATTTTGCTGTTATCTTCAATATATTAAAAAATATTTTTTGGATGGAAAAATGTTATTTTTAATCTCTTGATATTGTTTATGACTTATTAACAGTGTTCATACTGTGAATATTAGAAAAAATATTTTCTTAAAACTTTATCTTATTAAAACTTTCCCACTATGAAAAGAAAATGTCACCCTAGTATTGTGACTAAGGAAATAAAAAGAGCCGTAAGAAGCATCTTTCAAGTGCTGTCGGATTGCTTGAGTGAGGAGATTGGGGAAACCTGTAAAGCAGAGCAGGTCAGAGCAGGGGAAGTATTCATGTCAATGTATGGCAAAACCAATACAGTATTGTAACATAGAATAAAGTAAAACTAAAATTTAAAAAATAAAATAAAATCAAGTAAGGCTTAAGCCAAACAAAAGAGCACTTTACAAGAAAGTCCAAACCTAGTTACACAACACATCACAGGCAGGAAGCCAAGCAAAGAATCAATGAAAACTGGTTATGATCAAGGTGGATTCAAGGATGGAAGAAGATTGCAAAGAGTAAATGTTTGACGTTAATTTTTACTGAAGACGTGACTGACATTTTCACTCCCATATTTTCTTTAGAAGGAGAAAGGTCAGAAATATTAGATCACATACTGTCCAATTCATAGGTGGTATTAATCCTATTATAGAGTAGAAACAGTCATGAATAAATTATATACTACCAGGCAATCTGAAATAATTGAAAGATAAAATTAAGAAAGTGTTGATCTAAATACTGGGAAAGTAGCCAGACAGACTGCTGAATTTCCCTGTCTGTGGAATAAAGATTGATATTAGTGTTCCCCTTGAAGAATTGTTGTGAAGATTAAATGCAGTAACAGAAATAAAATTCTCACAAAAGTTCCTGGAATGTTGCAAGTGCTTAAACATCATTATTATTTATGTTATTGAGAAAACCCAATGAATATTATAAAATGATCAAGCAAGCAAGGGTTGAAAAACAATAAACATAGTAAGGCTCAGTGATACCTGGACCACAGCCTTTACTATGCTATCTGCATGACCTTTTTCAAAGCATTTCATTTTTCTAGGTTTTTACTCTTTACTTATAAACTCAAGAAATCAAACTAGATTATCTCTGTGGTCTCTTCTAACATATTATAATTTTTAAGACATTATTAGTAATCTTCATATCTTTGTAGAGTTGAGATCTCTCATATACATGTTCTTAAATTATTTTGATATTTGTTTTCCTTGCGTATCTCTTCACAAGATTGTGAATTTCATACATTTTACATACATTAGGGCAACTTTCAGTACTAAAACATTTTATAGAATTCACTCTCTAAGGAGGAGTCTTAAGTTAGATTTCTATTGCCCTTGGATAAGTACCTGTGAGCATGTTAAACATTTCCTGCAAAACAAACAATTTGACTCCATTTCCCTCTCACACAATGAACTTAACAGACAATAATCCAGATTTGACAGTTACTTCCCTGTATACCAGAGAAATGTTGTCTTTTATCAATATGTCTTTAGCTACATGATTCTGTCACTTGGCAATTTCTGTACCATTTTAAAATTAAGTAAACCTTTTTATCACAGTTTTTATGAAAAAAAGAAATGGACTTTTCTTAAGCTATGTAAGAATTGATGCTTTTGAATTGTGTTGCTGGAAAAGACTCTTGAGAGTCCCTTGGACTGCAAAGAAATCACACCAGTCAATGCTAAAGGAAATCAACCCTAAATATTCATTGGAAGGACTGATGCTAATCCTGAAGCTCCAATACTTTGGCCACCTGATGCAGAGAGCCAACTCATTGGAAAAGAGCCTGATGCTGGGGAAGATTGAAGGCAAAAGGAGAAGGGAGCAACAGAGGATGAGATGATTGCATAGCATCATGGACTCAGTGGACATGAATTTGAGCAAACACTGGGAGAGAGTGGAGGGAAGAGGAGGCTGAGATGCTACAGTCCATGGGGTTGCAAGGAGTCAGGCACAACTAAGCAACTAACAACAACAAATGTAGGGATCTAACATAAGTTAAGAAAAATTGAGCTAGGAATCTAGGGAAGGATATGAATTAAGGCCATGTAGGACAGAGCCTTTATTTGGGGGGGCACCAAAATCACTGCAGATAGTGATTGCAGCCATGAAATTAAAAGACGCTTACTCCTTGGAAGAAAAGTTATGACCAACCTAGATAGCATATTCAAAAGCAGAGATGTTACTTTGCTGACTAAGGTCCGTCTAGTTAAGGCTATAGTTTTTTCAGTAGTCATGTATGGATGTAAGAGTTGGACTGTGAAGAAAGCTGAGCCCTGAAGAATTGATGCTTTTGAACTGTGGTGAAGAAGACTCTTGAGAGTCCCTTGGACTGCAAGGATATCCAACCAGTCCATTCTAAAGGAGATCAGCCCTGGGATGTCTTTGGAAGGAATGATGCTAAAGCTGAAACTCCAGTACTTTGGCCTCCTCATGTGAAGAGTTGACTCATTGGAAAAGAAAGACTCTGATGCTGGGAGGAATTGGGGACAGGAGGAGAAGGGGACGACAGAAGATGAGATGGCTGGATGGCATCACTGACTCGATGGATGTGAGTCTGAGTGAACTCGGGAGTTGGTGATGGACAGGGAGGCTTGGTGTGCTGCAATTCATGGGGTCGCAAAGAGTCGGGCACGACTGAGCAACTGAACTGAACTGAACTGAGGATAGAGAAAACCAGGTGTTCTTCAGAGCCTTTTTGTTGATATGACTCAGCTCCAGATATTTTTTTCTTCATCAATACTAGACAAAATAAAGGTTCTGATATTCCTAGAATGCACTCCAGTTTGCAGAAGAGGAAAAGGCAAGTTGCCCCAAAAATATATGATATACAGAGATGAACAAAGGTCTCCTGAGGGAAAATGAGATGGGCAAGAGAAGTCAGTATTATCAGATGACACTTGGGAAACGTTATGAAAAGTGGATAGGAAAAGTTTTGTTTTCAGTTTGTAAATTATGATCTAAATTGTAATTATTCTCTAAGTATGTGTGTTTTAAAGTCATTGCTATGTTAGAATCACCCATTTAAATACAGTTAACTTACAGCTTTTAAAGGAAGGGTATATGCCAAAGAGCAGAATGGGTTCCCTTTTAATTTGTATTTTATTGAATTGATTTTATTTTCATATGCATTTCTCTTTTTAAAAGTAAATTTGGACATTTCTTTCATTCGACTAGTGGGGAACAAATTCTCAGTCTTCTTAATAAAGTGTGCCTATGGCCTCAATCAGTCTCTTACTCTACTTCCAATCATTTTCACCCACACTGTAGAAAACTGCATAGAATACCTGAAAAGAAGCATGCAGGGACTAAAATTACAAGGCAAATGCAATAAGTTTAGGTCATAATAACAATATTAACACCATTCTCATCATCATTATGGGTTAGATTTACTCAGTGCTTTCTATGGGCCAGGTACTAATGACTTTACATATATTTTTACATGTAATCCTTACAATCTGCATAAGTATAGTAACAATTATTATCATAATTTCACAGGTGAACAAAACAGGCACAAGTGAGTGAGCTCTTAATCAGTAAGGGTTCTGGCAAGAACCAGGTGTCACATTTAGAGAGGGGTGGTTTTTAAGAATAATTTAATGATGGCACTGTTACTTGTGAATATCAGTGCTAATATTAATACCATAAATGTATATTTCACCCAGGAAATGCAAAACTATTCAATATTAGATAATCTAATAATAACTCAAGAAAAACATGATCATCTTAAAGGATACCTCCAAATCTTGAATTGAGAAGCAGATTTGGAAGATTTTTGGCAAATTATTAAAAACATAATTATGCTAAGTCCTTTCCCCCTAAACAGCATAATGCACACATTGAATCAAGAAGTAACAGAAAAAGAATATGTCTTATTTTTAATTTTGTAACTGGAAAATAGGTTTGAATTTTTTACAATGTTTATAAATTAATTCTATTGCAAAAGTAATTTAAAAGATGTGAATAAAGCTGAAAAACTTAGAAAATATCACCAAACTTTTACATAATGTTGTCAGGCAAGTGTGATGTCCTTGGTTCTGTCTCGTCCCAAGAAAAATTTGAAGGTACAGACATTAAAGTCCTTGGTGCATCACAGCTCTTGGACAGACCATGCTATAGCTCTAAGGTCTTGAACAGACCGTGTTATAGCTCTTAGATCAGTGTTACAGCTCCATGTTACAATTCAGTTTTATTTAGAAAGTAGCAGAAGACAGGAGGGCATGCCTACCCAAAGATGCGAAGAGAAGAGTGCGCCCTTTGACCTCTTTTTGTATGTTTTTTCCCTACCCCCTGGGCCTGTCCTGTGTAAATTGGGCTAGGAGCAGTGCTGTTTGCTCTACCTGAGGTCCTCACTCCGTCCTCGGACCTTACTTTGACCTTACTTTGTTCTATTTTCGCGGGCTTTTCCCTTCCTTGTCTTTTAGCCACCGCCACTTTGGACTCCTGTTTGCAACCACCTAACAATATGATACACATAATAAGAGCCCAGTATATGGCCAATTAGGAGTTTCAAGTTAGTACATGATTGTATGCTGTAATAGCCAAAGAATGTTTGCACTTGTAGAAGTCCAAAAAATTGGACACACTTTCCATTAAATTACATTACTTAAAATTTTTCTGATATTCAGTGGCTTATTTTCTTATCAAGCTGTTTACTGAGCTTTGTTGAAAGACTGACAGTTTCAGTAATTCTCAGATATTTAATGTTAGCTATCATATAAACAAACAACACTACTAAAAGATTACTTTTTAGTAAAAAATAAACTACCACAACCAAAATGCCTTTTTATATATTTTCTGCATTATTCTCTATTACTGATTTGAAATATAATTTTCAAGCTACCAACAACATTAAAAAGAGAAAAACATACAAGTATATTAGTTTACATTATACTTTAAAAATGGCAAGTCAAATTACTATTGAAAAAATTTAGTTTTATTTTACAAATTAGTATTTGAAATACAGAAATTATTTTGTGGTCCTTCAGACAAATATGAATAAATATCTCGTGCATGCTGAGTCATTAAGTCATTGTTGACTCTTTGTGACCCCATGGGCTGTGGCCCACCAGGCTCCTCTCTCCATGGGATTCTCCAGACAAGAATATGCAGTGAAGTTGCCATGTCCTCCTTCATGGGATCTTTCTGACCCAGGGGTGGAACCTGCAACTCCTGCATTAGCAGGCAGATTCTTTATACTGAGCCACCTGGGAAGCCCAGATATCTCATAAATTATAACAAATTTTCATTGAATAATGTAATTATACCAATTTCTTGAATTTTATGTTTAAAATGGCATTTCAAATGATAGGATGTAGTTTTCTCAACAGCCTGTTATAAGTTCAATATGGCTATGCAATGAAGCTTCATATGTTAAGAAACAATAATTAA
>SJYC01147874.1:0-20323 GCA_006408675.1 Madoqua kirkii
CTAGAAAATTAAGAAAAATTTATTTTAAAATTGCTTTCCCCCTTTGTTTTGTTACTTTTGCTACATTTAAAAAATATTTGTAAATATTCTCGACCAGTAATAGCTCAGTTTTACATTTATAAGTTAAATAAGTTTTTATAGGTTCTTTGCAAATTTTTGACTTGGGAAAGCCTTCATGATGGAGATGATATTAAGGGATGTTAAACAAAGAGGGTCAAGTCAAGGACTTATGTTTGAGGAGACCATGGTTTAGTAAAGAATGGATCAAGATTTAATGATGAAACTTTAACAAAAGAAAGGCATCATAGTTTTAGAAATATGGAATATGTTCTGTGCCAGGGTTAACTTTGTATGCTTGACATATACTTTGATTAAAAATTGTGTTGTGCAGAGATATTTTAAACCATGTGTTTCCTTAACGCTCTGTTAATGAGATCCATTTCTATGCAATATTGGAAAAGCCTCAGCAGAACTGGGGCACCTGCACCACTCCTGACTCCCTCCCCCCCCAATCTGAGAAGGGAGTGGGGAAGACCTTGGTTAATGGATGTGCTCCATAGACATAACCGGTTGTGATTTTTCTCCCTGAAGTGAAATGCTCCCTTACAGTTTCCAGTTGATTGACAGTGGTGAGTATTATAACTTCATTTTCCTCCTTTGGGACAGTAAGAGGAATCTTCTTGTATTCTCTGACATTGTAAGATATTAAGGATGCTAAAATTTGTATAGCATAGAGCAGAATGTAAGAGCTGAACTCTAATTTTCCTCTCCTTTTTGTAATACATGAATACATTCAAGGGAATTCCATGACTCAGCCTTTGCTATGCCTTGCTTTTTTTGTTACTGTTTATTAAATTCAAGTTTTCTTAGATGAAATTTTGTGTTTTTGTCTTATACAAAAGCTCAAGGACTCTTCAGGATTTCAAAGGCAGGTAGGCCCAGGGACTGCCAAGTCATAGCACATCACAGATTGCCTTAAGATGTCATGGCAAGTAAGTCTAACTATCTTCCCTAACAGGAAGCTATGAGACTGGCTACCCTCCATCTCGAGTAAAGCTTTTTTCTTCACAGGAGTCAAGGAAACTCTCTGGAGATAATTAGGGAAGCAGTCAGCTTGTCAAAATGGCATCTCCTATATCAGTGTCCTTGTGGCTCAGCTGGTTAAGAATCCCCTTGTGATGCTGAAGACCTGGGTTCAATCCCTGGGTGAGAAGATCCCCTGGAGAAGAGAAAGGCTATCTAATCCAGTATTCTGGCCAGGAGAATTGCAGGGACTGTATAGTCCATGGAGTCTCAAAGAGCTGGACACAACTGAGCGACTTTCAGAGAGAGAGATATCAATGTCTGCTTTAGAAGGAGGCCTACTGTATCTAATGCTCCTTTCTATACAATATCAGAGCTTCCCTGATAGCTCAGTTGGCCAAGAATCCGCCTGCAATGCAGGAGACCCAGGATCAATTTGTGGGTCAGGAAGACCCCCTGGAGAAGGGCTAGGCCAACCTCTCCAGTATTTTTGGATTTCCCTTGTGGCTCAGCTGGTTAAGAATCCACCTGCAACATGGGAGACCTGGGTTCGATCCTTGGGTTGGGAAGATCCCCTGGAAAAAGGAAAAGCTACCCCGTCCAGTATTCTGGCCTGGAGAATATGGAATTCCTTGGGGACTGTACAGTTCATGGGGTCACAAAGAGTCAGACATGACTGAGCGACTTTCAGTATCACTGCTCTGGAATTCCAGACATACCTAAGGGGCTTATATCATATATAGTTTATTATTATTATTGCAGTTTTTTTGTTTTGTTTTTGTTTGTTTGTTTGTTTGTTTTTTACTGCACAGACTCAGCAGTTGCATCATGTGGGCTTTCTGGTTGTGGCATGGAAGATTAGTTGCCCCATGGCAGGCATGTGGGATCTTAGTTCCTTGACCAAAAATCAGACCAGCATCCCCTACAATGGAAGGCAGATTCTTGACCATTGGACCACTGGGGATGTCCCACATATTTTTTATTAATTTCTAAATATTTATTTTGAATTATAAATATTCACATGCTTATTAATCTGTAAGGAATGTCATCTTTCTAGACAAGGTGTCTGGCACAGTATCTTTCTTTTAGTAATTGAATAACAAAAATCTAAAATTTTAGAAAACAGACTGAATCAAGATTCTAGTTCTAGAGGTTGAATTCCAGGTTTCTGCTTTTAATCAATAAAACATATATATGAAATAAAATACCAAAATTGTTGTGGATTAAGATCACAAAATCATAGAGCAAAATTTTTATGTCTGTCAATATTTTTACTTTTTACTAAAAGTTATTTAAGAATACCTTGTATATCTTGCTTTTATCATTTACAAATGCAGAGATTAGTGGAGCCAAATAATATGTGAAGGTATTTAACAGATATGTTTCTGATAGTCAGGATGACTCAGACTACAAATGGCTCAGTTCAGTTCAGTTGCTCAGTCGTGTCCAACTCTTTGCGACCCCATGAATCACAGCACGCCAGGCCTCCCTGTCCATCACCAACTCCCAGAGTTCACTCAGTCTCACGTCCATCGAGTCAGTGATGCCATCCAGCCATCTCATCCTCTGCTGTCCCCTTATCCTCCTGCCCTCAATCCCTCCCAGCATCAGAGTCTTTTCCAATGAGTCAACTTTTCTCATGAGGTGACCAAAGTACTGTAGTTTCAGCTTTAGCATCATTTCTTCCAAAGAAATCCCAGGGCTGATCTCCTTCAGAATGGACGGGTTGGATCTCCTTGCAGTCCAAGGGACTCTCAAGAGTCTTTTCCAACACCACAGTTCCAAAAGCTTCTATTCCTGGCACACAATCCATTCCAGATCCCTAATAGCAGGTGGAAGGCTTAGCACATTTTGTGTGTAGTCATAGCTGGGTGTTCTAGATGATTCCTGTCTGTAGTTTCTCTCTGGGGTAAAAACTCTTCTTAGAGAAAGATAAAGCCCCCTAGGTATGTCTAGAATTTCAAAGCAGTGGGATTGGGTTTCTTGCCAGTGTCAGCCTGGAAGAAGTTGTAGTTACTGTGAAAGGAAATAACATATTTAGGCAGAGAGTGATCTGAGACTTACCTACTTGCTTTGTTTTCCAAGCTCAGTTGGCTTCCACTCCACCTGCTGATTTTCCCTTCTCTTCTGGATGAAGCAAAACCAAGGAAAAATTTTCTTTCTTCCCTCACCATTATTCTGTTTCTTTAACGGTTATATTTGGGGCCCAGAAAGTATTTCTAGATAGGTGGCAACAATATGTAAGTGTGAATGGTTTTTGAATATGTTTGAGAGTATGTTATTCCTTTAGTAAATCAGACTCAGGTTTAATTTATGAGAATTATAGTGTCCACTTAGTCTTTTGCTCTGTCATTGAAACACAGGTGGTCAGCAAGAAATTATATATATATTTTTGAATAAAGGCTTGCATTATTTTTTAAAAAGCGCAAACAATACATGAAATTAAAAGCTGGCATTTCCAAGCACTGGGTGTGTGACTGCAAAGTCCTAAGTTTGATTAAAATTTAATTATAATTCAAGTAATATCTCTATCCAATAAGACTTTATAGCTTATATTACCATCTTGATCATCTTCACAATCACTTTACCCATTCTTCCTTTGAGAGTGAATGGAACTGATCACACAGTCATTACTGGCTATGATCTTTTATTTGTCCATGCACACAAATAACTTTTATAGATTTTATTGTATACAGTTCTTGTAAAGTAGTTTTAAAATAACTGCCTATTTGGTGTAAAGCTTCTGAAAAATTTGTAACTATGCTTATTTGATCCTGTTTCCAAAGAAGAGGGACTGAAGCTTCTAGAAACTTCTATCTTGCTCAAGTTCACAGGTAAAAACAGAGAATCAATTCCTATGCAGGTTGATAAGAAGCCCTGGGTCCCAAGGAGGAGAAAGGGGTCTGGGGTTCCCAAGGAGCTGATAAGGGTCTGGAATTCTCAAGGAGGGGGAGACAACGTTTTTTTTTCCCTACATTCCTAGTGAGGATTATACAACAACAATGTATCCTGCTGGAGGATAGTTTCTCCTTCTTGAAAACCTTCTACTAATCTTGTTATCATAAAATGTATATTATGGGAGTGAGTCTGGTAAGATCTTTACAACCTTGAGATATTCTTTTGATTTATTGTAACAACCAGTTAAAAAGCATACAACTTCCTTGCTTAGACTAGTGAGGGGGGCACTCTCCATCCCCCTCCTGATATCTATGTCAGGAGTTCTCTCTGTGCCTTTTTATACTTTAATAAAACTATTTTATACCAAAGCTCTTTAGTGATCAAGCCTGGTCCCTGGTCCCAAAGCTAAATCTTCTTCTTCAGAAATTAAGAATTGACCATTCTCAGTAAGCTATCAAAACCAGCACAGCAGAATTGAATCCAGGGCATCAGAACTTCCAAATCCACAATTCACTAAGTTCTTCTTTAATATGTGATTTCACACCCCAGACTAAACAATGGCTCTCTTTAACTTTGCAAACTTTTTTTTTCTTTTTAGTAACTTGTATTTGTTACAGAAATATTATAAGAATTTAAGCCATTGGCTTAATCTTGAAATCATAAATGTTCAAAGGTCTTTTCCAGCAAAACAACAGCAACAAACAAATAAATAAAAAAAAGCAATGCACAGGTAGGAAAAATCATCCTTCAGCAATTGCTCTGTATAAGGAAAGGGTGGACCTGGCTCTGGTCTGGTCTTTATGGAGACACAGGGCTTCTCTCCACTTGTTCCCTCATGTCATTAGAAAAATGTAATTAAGAAGACCTGTAAACAGAGCTTTATTTTCTTCTTTTTAGTTTTTATTTACTTAATTTTTTTGGCTATGTTGTGTGGCTTTTTGCATCTTAGCTCCCTGACCAGGGATCAAGCCCTAACTCCCTGCAGTGGAAGCGCAGAGTCCTAACAATTGGACCACTGTGGAAGTCCCCAGAGCTCTTCTTTCAATATTCATGGAGCCTCCATAATGGGATGGAAAGCTTCTAATTTATCTCCTCTGGAAAGATAAATCTCCAAGTCCTTATGACGAGAACATGTTGAGCAAAGTGGAGGCCTTTGGTGGCATATATGTTAAGCACAATGGTCTGACTGTTTACATAGGAAGGGCTGGCATTGATGTTTTAGTTGAGGTTGTGAACCCTGGGTGCAACCAGTCTGGCACTATATTATTCTTTAGAAGCTATAGTGATCTGAATGAGCTCCAACTTTGATCTCAGAGTAGCTTCCAGAAATAGTCACTGGAGATCACTGGACGTGGTGGCCAGTATTCATCATTTGCAGGGGTAGATTTATATGCACCCTTGACTTTTTAGCATTTTATTATTCTTTAATTGATTTTTTAAAAAGAAAGTCATGCAATGTTTGCAATCAGATTTTAAAAAATATAAAAGTATATGTGCAGCTTTATGAAAATACTGAGAAGAATCAAAGTAACTGCATGAGTAAGTTTAAAACCAAAACATAAGAAACTTAATTACTTTCAAAACTATTTATAGTAAAATGATAAAATCATCAATTTTAATGTCTCTAACTTATTCCCTTCAATGATTTTTAAGTAAAGCATAAGAGGACAGGAAAATAGATAATTTCTCTCTCATCTAAATATTAATCTTTCTATTTGAAGGTTAAGTAGAATTTGGGTTGAAGTGATAATCTAAATCACTTTAACACTCTTCATAAAATCCTTTTGACTTGTAAACACAATGCTTGGGATGACGGTTCACTGAAGAAAAATATGAATGAAAACAACTGTTACCTTCTGGATAAGCAACTATCTGTTACATTTATTTCATCCGCAAAAATATTTTGAGCCCTGACTATCTGTTGGTACAGTTCTAGGTATCGTGTACACGATAGTGAGCCAAAAACTAAGTCTTTGAGTTTGTAGAGCTTAAATGTATTTATTTGGGGGCAGGGGAAAAAGCAACATGAGTATCCAAAAAAAAGATGTGTTCAGTTCAATTCAGTTCAGTCGCTCAGTCATGTCCGACTCATTGTGACCCCATGAATTGCAGCATGCCAGGCCTCCCTGTCCGTCACCAACTCCCTGAGTTCACTCAGACTCACGTCCATCGAGTCAGTGATGCCATCCAGCCATCTCATACTCTGTTGTCACCTTTTCCTCCTGCCCTCAATCCCTCCCAGCATTAGAATCTTTTCCAGTGAGTCAACTCTTCTCATGAGGTGGCCAAAGTACTGGAGCTTCAGCTTTAGTATCATTCCTTCCAAAGAAATACCAGGGCTGATCTCCTTCAGAATGGACTGGTTGGATCTCCTTGAAGTCCTAGGGATTCTCAAGAGTCTTCTCCAACACCACAATTCAAAAGCATCAATTCTACGGCGTTCAGCCTTCTTCATAGTCCAACTCTCACATCCATACATGACTACTGGAAAAACCATAGCCTTGACTAGACGGACCTTAGTTAGCAAAGTAATGTCTCTGCTTTTGAATATGCTATCTAGGTGGTCATAACTTTTCTTCAAAGGAGTAAGCATCTTTTAATTTCATAGCTGCAGTCATCATCTGCAGTAATTTGGGAGCCTCCCAAAATAAAGTCTGACACTGTTCCCACTGTTTCCTCATCTATTTCCCATGAAGTGATGGGACTGGATGCCATGATCTTCATTTTGTGAATGTTGAGCTTTAAGACTTTTTCACTCTCCTCTTTCACTTTCATGAAGAGGCTTTTTAGTTCCTCTTCACTTTCTGCCGTAAGGGTGGTGTCGTCTGCATATCTGAGGTTCTTGATATTTCTTCTGGCAATCTGATTCCAGCTTGTGTTTCTTCCAGTCCAGGGTTTCTTGTGATGTACTCTGCATACAAGTTAAATAAGTAGGGTGACAATATACAGGCTTGAGTTAATATATGATATTTGTTTTTCTCTTTATTTTTCTACTTCAATCTGTATAACAGGCTCTAGGTTTATCCACCTCACTAGAACTGACTCAATTTGTTCTCTTTTATGGTTGAATATTAATCCATTGTTATTAAGGAAAGACATAAGCATCTGAATGCAGAGTTCCAAAAAATAGCAAGAAGAGATAAGAAAGCCTTCCTCAGTGATCAATGCAAAGAAATAGAGGAAAACAACAGAATGGGAAAGACTAGAGATCTCTTCAAGAAAATTAGAGATACCAAGGGAACATTTCATGAAAAGATGGGCTCAATAAAGGACAGAATTGGTATGGACCTAACAGAAGCAGCAGATATTAAGAAGACTTGGCAAGAATACACAGAATAACTGTACAAAAAAGATCTTTAAGACCCAGATAATCACGATGGTGTGGTCACTGATCTAGAGCCAGACATCCTGGAATGTGAAGTCAAGTGGGCCTTAGAAAGCATCACTACAAACAAAGCTAGTGAAAGTGATGGAATTCCAGCAGAGCTATTTCAAATCCTAAAAGATGATGCTGTGAAAGTGCTGTACTCAATATGCCAGCAAATTTGGAAAACTCAACAGTGGCCATAGGACTGGAAAAGGTCAGTTTTCATTCCAGTCCCAAAAAAGGCAATGCCAAAGAATGCTCAAGCTACTGCACAATTACATTCCTCTCACATGCTAGTAAAGTAATGCTCAGAATTCTCCAAGCCAGGCTTCAGCAATACATGAACTGTGAACTTCCTGATGTTTAAGGTGGTTTTAAAAAAGGCAGAGGAACCAGAGATCAAATTGCCAACATCCACTGGATCATTCAAAAAGCAATAGAGTTCCAGAAAAACATCTATTTCTGCTTTATTGACTATGCCAAAGCCTTTGACTGTGTGGATCACAATAAACTGTGGAGAAAATTCTGAAAGAGATAGGAATACCAGATCACCTGACCTGCCTCTTGAGAAATCTGTATGCAGGTCAGGAAGCCACAGTTAGAACTGAACATGGAGGAATAGTTAGTTTCAAATAGGAAAAGGAGTACCTCAAGGCTATATATTGTCACCCTGCCTATTTAACCTACATGCAGAGTGCATCATGAGAAACGCTGGACTGGAAGAAACAGAAGCTGAAATCAAGATTGCTGGGAGAAATATCAATAACCTCAGATATGCAGATGACACTACCCTTATGGCAGAAAGTGAAGAACTAAAAAACCTCTTGATGAAAGTGAAAGTGGAGAGTGAAAAAGTTGGCTTAAAGCCCAACTTTCACAAAATAAAGATCATGGCATCTGGTCCCATCACTTCATGGGAAATAGATGAAGAAACAGTGGAGACCGCATCAGACTATTTTGTGGGGCTCCAAAATCACTGCAGATGGTGAATGCAGCCACGAAATAAAAAAACGCTTACTCCTTGGAAGGAAAGTTCTGACCAACCTAGAGAGCATATTCAAGAGCAGAGATGTTACTTTGCTGACTGAGGTCTGTCTAGTCAAGGCTATGGTTTTTCCTGTAGTCAGGTATGCATGTGAGAGTTGGACTTTGAAGAAGGCTGAATGCTGAAGAATTGATTATTTTGAACTGTGACGTTGGAGAAGACTCTTGAGAGTCCCTCAGGCTGCAAGGATATCCAATCAGTCCATTCTGAAGGAAATCAGCCCTGGGATTTCTTTGGAAGGAATGATGCTAAAGCTGAAACTCCAGTACTTTGGCCACCTCATGCGAAGAATTGGTTCACTGGAAAAGACTCTGATGCTTGGAGGTATTGGGGGCAGGAGGAAAAGGGGACGACAGAGTATGAGATGGCTGGATGACATCACTGACTCGATGGATGTGAGTCTGAGTGAACTCTGGGTGATGGTGATGGACAGGGAGGCCTGGCATGCTGTGATTCATGGGGTCACAAAGATTTGGACATGACTGAGCTACTGAATTGAAGTGAATAATCCATTGCATAAATGTCCACAACTTCTTTATCCATTCCTCTATCGATGGACATTTAGGTTGTTTCCATGTCATAGCTATTGTAAATAGTACTACAATGAACCTTTGTGTACATTAGATAAATTGTTTCTCTGTGTGCTCTCTCACTTGCTGTGTTACATCCCTGATAATAAACTTAGTACCTGTTTTTATAGTTTTTTCTTTCTTGAAACATTCCTGCTTTCACTGGGATAAGAGTCAAGGCCATTCTGCTTCTAGCCTCTAGGCCATGGTGGTTCTAGAAGTTGAGAGTCCTGGTTTTCATCCAGGCTACCAAGGTTCAATTCCAGGGCAGGGACTGCTCACTGCTGTATCTCTGACATCACAATAACAATCTAAATATATCGAGTGGTTACTATTTTCTGTTTTTATATCATATAAAGAAATCAAATATCAAAAGACGTTTACTTACTTTGTAAAATGAACATCACTAGCACAGGTTCAGGCCTCAAACACAAGCTATAAATTTGAATCACAAGAAAGAAGACAACATTTTTGACATGCCGTTTACTGAGAAACTTCAATACGTGTGTAAAGGAGAGAAGGGATCCTAATGTGTTACTAAACTTCGAAGTAACATAAATACTGAAAATTGTTACATTATAAAAAATTAATAATCTCATCATGTGAGAGATTATATTAATATTACCTAATTGTGACTGATCTTTAAGTTGCATTCAACCACTTTATAATTTATTAAGCAACTTTAATGTGCTTATTTCCATATGCACAGCATCTAATAAAGAATCTAAGTAACACTCCACCATTCAAAACAAATAACTTGGAAATTCAGAAGTGCTTTGAGTCTCATTATCATTCTGCTGGTGCAGAGTTTTAGTAACGGCATTGAGAAGCGGTGTTACTTTTGCATTAGTATAATTCTCGTGTGGATGCCACCATCAAAGTTACCTAAGTTCACAAACTTCGAAGTAACATAAATACTGAAAATTGTTACATTATAAAAAATTAATAATCTCATCATGTGAGAGATTATATTAATATTACCTAATTGTGACTGATCTTTAAGTTGCATTCAACCACTTTATAATTTATTAAGCAACTTTAATGTGCTTATTTCCATATGCACAGCATCTAATAAAGAATCTAAGTAACACTCCACCATTCAAAACAAATAACTTGGAAATTCAGAAGTGCTTTGAGTCTCATTATCATTCTGCTGGTGCAGAGTTTTAGTAACGGCATTGAGAAGCGGTGTTACTTTTGCATTAGTATAATTCTCGTGTGGATGCCACCATCAAAGTTTACCTAAGTTCACAAATAACTGCAGCCCACTGCCACATCTGCTGCCTTTTCCCTGACAACAAAGAGTACTATGCTACTGAGCTTTCAGAAAGGTTAATTTCTATTTTCTGCAATTATGAATGACATGGTTAAGAGTTGAATTACTGTGATTACTGTTTGCTGGAAATTATGCAATCATGTATAAAAGCAAAGTTCGTGAAAAATGAAATTAGGCTATAGTTGATTTAACCTAGTGTTATTAATGTTACAACTCAAAGTGTAAATAAAATGTCAACATAATAAAATCCAAATCTCAATGCAAATATGATTTTATTATGAAGCACAAACAGAATGCCTGTTAACATTTTTACTGTAGCATTACTGTATTTGATATCATTTTTGAGGTATTATGAAGCTGATTAAAATCCAATCTTGTATGAAGTATAATTTGAAAATGATGCTATTTTATTTTTTTCCCTAAGAGCATTGAATTCAAATATGTTAGGCTCACCTTAGAAGCCAAATACTTCATCTGAGTTATGATTCAGAAAATAATCACTTGGTTCTACTGAGCATAAGTTTATGTGATTTATATTATGGCAATATTAGCAACATCTCTTTTATTCAGTATACTTGACTATTTAAATTTCAGTTTTAAGATCATTTTTTCTATTAATAATTTACCAAATTTCATCATTAAGTCATACTTTCATTCATGTTTGGTACTTACTCTAGTTCTTTCATATATGACATATTGAAACAAATGCCAGATGTGTATTTATATGTTTTATATCCTCACATGTGACAAAAAATGTTTAAATGTATGAAAGAGGCAATCACTCTATGTTAGATTTAAAACTACGCAATTATGAAGAAAAATTTAAGCATTTTCATATTAGAAAGGCAATGCATAAGAATGTATAAATATCAGTTCAATTCAGTCGCTCAGCCGTGTCTGAATCTTTGTCACCCTATGGACTACAGCAAGCCAGACTTTCCTGTTCATCACCAGCTCCAGCAGCTTGCTGAAACTCATGTCCATCAAGTTGGTGATGCCTGCCAACCATCTCATTCTCTGTTGCCTGCTTCTCTTGTCTTCAGTCTTTCCCAGTGTTAGGTAGATAGAGTAGGGAAACAGAGTCCAAAATGGTGGTGGCTAAAAGACAAGGAAGGGAAAAGCCCATGAAAATAGAACAAAAGAAGGTCCGAGGACCAGAGTGAAGACTTCAGGTGGAAGAAACAGCACTCCTGGCTAAGCCCAATTTGCATAGGGTGGGCCCAGGTGGAAGAAAACATATAAAAGGAAGAGCCAAAGCGTGCTCTCTCTTTCTCTCCTGGGTGTGTGCATGCACTCTCTCTCTGTCTCTCTCTCTCTCTCTCTTCCTCTCTTCCTCTCTTCTTCTCCCACGTGCATGTCTCTCTCTCTTCCTCCCCCACATGCCTGTGCTCTCTCTCTCTCTCTCTCTCTCTCTCTCTCTCTCTCTCTCTCTCTCGCATGCATGCGCTCTTTCTCTCTCTCTCCTTCTCTCTCCCCCTTTCCCCCCCCCCGCCCCGTCCCCTCCTGTGCCTGTGTGCACTCTTTCTCTCTCTCTCCCATTCTCCTGCTATCTTCTAAATAAGACAGAGCTGTAACACTGATTCGCCTAAGAGCTGTAACACGGTTTGTCCAAGACCTGAGAGCTGTGACGCGCTGAGGGCTCTATTGTCCGTTGCTCCAAATCTTTGTTTCGACGAGACAAGGAACCAGGGAACATACACTCGCGTGACACCAGCATCAGAGTCTTTTCCAGTGAGTCAGTTCTTCATATCAGGTGGCCAAAGTATTGAAACTTCAGTTTCAGCATCAGTTCTTCCAATGAATATTCAGGACTGATTTCCTTGAGGATGGGCTAGTTGGATCTCCTAGCAGTCCAAAGGACTCTCAAGAGTCTTCTCCAACACCACAGTGCAAAAGCATCAGTTCTTCAGCACTCAGCTTTCTTTATGGCCCAGTTCTCATATCCAGTACATGATTAATGGAAAAACCATAGCTTTGACTATATGGGCTGACGGGGGCCAGCGTGAGGAACTCTGCCCTTGGCAAAGGTCATGAGGAAGGAGGCTTTGGCATATGCAAAGGCGTGATCAAACCTCAGGAAATCCCCTGCTCCCAAGCATCTAACCCCAAAACCAGAGTCTGTCTTGTGCTCTCACCTACACCTCTGACTTTACGGGGGGCTCTCCCCCATAACCATTTCTCTTGGAGAAGGAGTTAACTTGCAGCTCCAGTTAATAAAAATTCCTGGGTGTGACTAGAGTGTTTCAACTTATGGGACTCCTTTGGAGGTTATTTAGCTTGCCTGTATAGGTTCCTCTGGCCACAACAGCCCTCCAACCATGAGAGGCATGAGATGTTTCTGATTTACTAAAAGCAAATTCTTTTGGGAAGTTAGAAATTATTAGTGTAGTGGGTTGGTTAGGAATTATATTGGTGAAGGGTTTTTTCATTTGTTGTGTCAATAATTGCTGCTAATTCCCTGCCCTAGGTGGGACAAGGACGTCTCAGGTTAAACTTCTCTGCTGACAGACTAGCTTGTGTGACAACCTCTCAACCATAAACAGCACGGAGTTTTGGAGGATTTTGAAAGTCTTAATTAGCATAGGGCTTTTTCATCTCATTGAGTCAATGATTGCTGCCAGGCCTCCATATCCTTACGCACCTGGGAGTATATTAATCAATGTACTTGGAATATAGAAAAGGAAATATAGTAGTTTTGATGTCAGCAATATTAGATTTTTTTGAGTTAATGAACTTTCTCTTTTGTAATAGATCACTGTGCTTTGTTATAAATCACTGTGTCCTTGCTATGTGAAAATGTAACTTTATCACTATCTTAAGACTAAGTAGATCTTAAGGGGAACATTGGTGAAAGGATTTTCATTTGTTGGGCTGATGTTTGCTGCTAAGTCTTCATATTCCGTGCCTTTATAATATAACTAGCATATAGGAGAAATAAGTATTAACCTTTAAGCATACAGGAGAAATAAGTATTAACCTTTAAGATTGATCATGTTAACCTTGGGTTACATAAATTTCTTTCTTGATTGTAACTCACTACACCCTCACTCTATAGGAATGCAACTTTATTTGGAGGGTGGTGCCCGGTTTAAGAAAAAACACCTTTGGAAAAAATAAGTTTTTTGGTTATCAGAAATAAAGAGCTGTAAATGTCAGCAGGCAGAAATGGCTTGAAGATGATGTAGAACCCCTAAGACCTTTTTTTATGTAAAGCACCTGATTTTGATAAAGGTCAGGACTGCTGACCCCCACGTGACTCTGTATTCATCCCTATATGTAACAAAAGTTATATAAGAAAATCAGAAAAATAAAGAAATGGGATCAGTTCCTGGAAAGACTGACTCACCCATGTCGTTCATTCTTGCTCCCTGTTTTTCCAGCTGAATTCCCATCTGGAACATGGATGCTATTCCATGTAACCCAAGTTATTCAGCCTTTTTTTCTCCACTAATTTTCCTACGACACTATCTGTTTCTAATCTCTCTATCTGTAACTAAATATGTATTTTTCCAAAGAGGACGCTGACTCTGTCCCTACCTTCAAATCACCCCGGATCCACCGGGGCTGGATCCCAGCCATGGGCCTTTGCTGGCAAAGTCATGTCTCTACTTTCTAATATGCTGTCTAGGTTGATCATAGCTTTTCTTCCAAGGAGCAAGAACCTTTAAATTTTATGGCTGCAGCCACCATCTGCAGTGATTTTGGAGCCCAAGAAAATAGTCTCTTACTGTTTCCATTGTTTCTTCATTTATTTGCCATGAAGTGATGAGACTGGATGCCATGATCTTATTTTTTTAATAAGTATATATTTAATTATATATATGTATATATAATGTATAAATATGTAACTCATAAATATAAGTTGATACTGCTTCAAACATTATTCAGGATTTCATGTTCAAAACGGAAGCTTAACACTATTGTGTGTGTTTTCGGGATGCTGTTTTTAAAAACAAAGAACCCCCTGCCCCCAAATTATACTATGTATTTATAAATATGGTTACTAGAATGTTAATATTCACAGTCAACTATGAAATCATCGTGGCTATGAGACAGACCTATTCTACTCATCTGCTTTTTCTCTAGACATACAGCTTAACCAGGTTACTGTGCAGTAAGGCATAGTCATGTGACTAAGTGCTCTCCATTGGACAGCAAAGGTCAGAACCATGGCCTCACTCAGACCTGTCCCATAATGACCTTCCATATGTGCCCTTTCATGCTGTTTGCCAGCCTGCTGCTGAAAGACACAGTGACCCAGAAGCCAAGCAATTATTATGGCAGAGCTCACCGTGGAACACAGCCAGTCAGGAGAGCTCTGGCTACCAGCAATAATAGCGGCTTCAATTCTGTACAGAAACAAAATAAATGCCTCTCATATTTAGAAACATTTACATTTTAGGGTTTTGAGCATGCATGTGTGTATGTGTCTGGTTCAGATATATATGAGTGTAGTTAATATGATTTAATTTTATATGTAGAGTTAGAAGACATATAAAGAGAAAAATACTAAAGATTTCAAGAGATTAGAAATGAGACTTTTTTTCTGACCATCCTTTGCATATCTTCTTATTTAATTTCGCCCCCCCGCCCATTCTTTGGTTATACTGTCCATTATGACAACTGTTCAAATAGGAGTAGATCTTTGACTCATCTCTATTTTGGAATAATTTTTTCATAAAATCTTAGACTCATTTTGTCTAAGATGAGGGCTACTTCAGGAATGCAAGTCAGGTTTAACACTGAAAAATTAATTACTGTAAATCACCAAATTGATAAAGAAGAAAAATTTTATTTCAACAGATACAGGAACCATATTTGACAATATTCAATAACTTGCATTATAACCACTGACAAGAGGGAAGGCACAGAAGAAAAATTCCTTAACCTCATAAAGAATATCTATAAAATGTTTACAGATAATTTAATTAGCAGTGAAAGACACATTGCTTTCTCCAAAGATCAGGGATGAAGTACAGGTATCCTGTCCCAGCACTCCTGTTAAACATCATACTGAAACTTAAAACCAGCAAAATATCCCAAGAAAAAATAAAAGATACATACAAGATATAAAGGAAGAAGTAAAACTAAATATTTACAGTGAACATAACTTTTTACATAAAAATGCAATAATTTGGAATACAGATAATTCCAGGACTAATAAGTAAATCAGTAAGGTTACAAAATATAACATCCAATCATTTCTATATACCAGCAACGGACATTTGTAAGAAATATTTTCACTTATTGTAGCACCAAAAATGATGTAAACATGTAAAAAAAATCAATCAAAGATGCATAAGATTTGTACACTGAAAACTAAAAAACATTTATGAAAGAAATCAAAGAACTCTATTTAATAGAGAGTTGGGCTGTGTTCATACATTGAATGACTGTATACTAACAACGTGTCAACTTTCTTTAAATAAATCTACAGATTCAATGCAGTTCTAATAAAATATAACAGAATTTTTTTGTAGGCCACAAGAAGCTAATTCTAAAATATAGATGGAAAGACAAAGAAACAAGACTAACCAAGAGAATTTGTTCAAAAAGAAAAGAGGATATACACTGCCTGATTTAACCGCTATGAAGCTGCAGTAAGACAGTAGGAATTATCAAGGAATAAACACGTATGTCAGTGAAACAGAGTAGAGCATCCAGAAACAGCCCACAGAAATATAATCAGCTGATCTTTTACAAAGGTATAAAGACAAATAAAGTGTCTTTCAATGCATGAAACAAGGCACTCAAAGCCAGTACCAGTGACAACCCAGAGGGATGGGATGGAGATGAAAGTGGGAGGGGGAGTTCAGGATGAGGCAACACATATGCACCTGTGGCTGATCCATGTTAATGTATGGAAAAAACCACCACAGTATCGTAACGTAATTAGCCTCCAATCAAAATAAGTTCATTAAATTAAAAATAGTGCTATGAGATGAAATGTCTACATGATAAAAAAAAATGAACTTTGAACCTATTCAAAAATTAAATTTGGATCACAAACCTAACTATTAACATAAATTTATAAAACTTCTAGTAGAAAACATTGAAGAAAAATCTTTGCAACTCTGGGATAGGTAAAAAGGTCTTGATAGATCAATTAAACCACCATCTATGGAAGAAGAAAAGCAATAAAATGGCTTTATCAGAAAGAAAAATTCAGCTCCGTGATGTTCATCATTAAAAACAAACATCAGACTAGTAGAAATATTTTGTAATAGGCGTATTTGAGAAAAGACTTGTAAAACGTATCCAGAATACTTAAATAATTCTCAAAACTCAACAATAAGAAAGCAAACGACCTAATAAAAAAGTGGGCAAAGCATTTGGATAGAAACTCCATTAAAGAAGATTTATGAACAGTAAATAAAGACCTGAAAAGGTACTCAACTTCCATATCATTAGTCACCAGGAAATGCAAGTTAACTCGGTTATACCACTGCATAAGTGTTACAATGGTAAAAAAAAAAAAAAGTAAAGCAATACCACATTTGCTAAAACACACAGCTGAAGACCACTCAGAGTGAAATTTACTGCACATTAATAAAGAAATGAATTCCACAAACTTCCTATCAGCAGTGGTCATGTCCCAGTAATGCACATTACCTTTATCTACAGCTTGGCATGTTGGGAGAATTCTCTTCTGCAGAGATGAAAGCTGCCTCCCTGAAATCTTGTCCACTGATCCATTTCTGTTTAAAGTACTCACAAAAATGACATTCAGTCTCAAGTAACATGTCACCCAGCACTCAACTCTGAGACAGCTGCATGCGTACTATTGTAACCTAACCTGGAAGAGTCTATTCTGACTCTTCAGTGCTAGCTAGATGTGATTCTTTAGGCTGCTTTTGTGATTGTAATCACACATAATGGCCTGCCTCAGAGAATTCTTCCCTTCTGCCTGACTGTAAAGTGCCTTTGTTCAGAAACTCATCCACCTGTAGATGGTAGGAAAGAAGAAATTAACACAGCCCCCAGCCTTGCTATTCTTGGAGATACTTGCAAGATTAAAGAAAGGCAATGCAAAAGAATGCTCTAATTACTGCATAATTGAACTCATCTCACATGCTAGTAAAGTAATGCTCAAAATTGTCCAAGCCAAGCTTCAGCAATAGTGAACCCTGAACTCCCTGATGTTCAAGCTGGTTTTAGAAAAGGCAGAGGAACCAGAGATCAAATTGCCAACATCTGCTGGATCATGGAAAAAGCAAGAGAGTTCCAGAAAAACATCTATTTCTGCTTTATTGACTATGCCAAAACCTTTGACTGTGTGGATCACAATAAACTGTGAAAAATTCTGAGAGAGACAAGGATACCAGACAAGTTGACCTGCCTCTTGAGAAATCTGTATGCAGGTCAGGAAGCAACAGTTAGAACTGAACATGGAACAACAGACTAGTTCCAAATAGGAAAAGGAGTACGTCAAGGCTGTATATTGTCACCCTGCTTATTTAACTTATATGCAGAGTATATCATGAGAAACGCTGGACTGGAAGAAACACAAGCTGGAATCAACATTACTGGGAGAAATATCAACAACCTTAGATATGCAGATGACACCACCCTTATGGCAGAAAGTGAAGAAAGCCTCTTGATGGCTTAAAGCTCAACATTCAGAAAACAAAGATCATGGCATCCGGTCCCATCACTTCATGGGAAATAGAAGGGGAAACACTGGAAACAGTGTCAGACTTTATTTTTTGGGGCTCCAAAATCACAGCAGATGGTGACTGCAGCCATGAAATTCAAAGATGCTTACTCCTTGGAAGAAAAGTTATGACCAACCTAGATAGCATACTCAAAGCAGAGACATTACTTTGCTCACTAAGGTCCGTCTAGTCAAGGCTATGGTTTTTCCTGTGGTCATGTATGGATGTGAGAGTTGGACTGTGAAGAAGGCTGAGTGCTGGAGAATTGATGCTTTTGAACTGTGGTGTTGCAGAAGACTCTTGAGAGTCCCTTGGACTGCAAGGAGATCCAACCAGTCCATTCTGAAGGAGATCAGCCTTGGGATTTCCTTGGAAGGAATGATGCTAAGGCTGAAACTCCAGTACTAAAGGCTGTATATTGTCACCCTGCTTATTTAACTTATATGCAGAGTATATCATGAGAAACGCTGGACTGGAAGAAACACAAGCTGGAATCAACATTACTGGGAGAAATATCAACAACCTTAGATATGCAGATGACACCACCCTTATGGCAGAAAGTGAAGAAAGCCTCTTGATGGCTTAAAGCTCAACATTCAGAAAACAAAGATCATGGCATCCGGTCCCATCACTTCATGGGAAATAGAAGGGGAAACACTGGAAACAGTGTCAGACTTTATTTTTTGGGGCTCCAAAATCACAGCAGATGGTGACTGCAGCCATGAAATTCAAAGATGCTTACTCCTTGGAAGAAAAGTTATGACCAACCTAGATAGCATACTCAAAGCAGAGACATTACTTTGCTCACTAAGGTCCGTCTAGTCAAGGCTATGGTTTTTCCTGTGGTCATGTATGGATGTGAGAGTTGGACTGTGAAGAAGGCTGAGTGCTGGAGAATTGATGCTTTTGAACTGTGGTGTTGCAGAAGACTCTTGAGAGTCCCTTGGACTGCAAGGAGATCCAACCAGTCCATTCTGAAGGAGATCAGCCTTGGGATTTCCTTGGAAGGAATGATGCTAAGGCTGAAACTCCAGTACTTTGGCCACCTTATGAGAACAGTTGACTCATCGGAAAAGACTCCGATGCTTGGAGGGATTGTGGGCAGGAGGAGAAGGGGACGACCGAGGATGAGCTGGCTGGATGGCATCACGGACTCGATGGACGTGAGTCTGAGTGAACTCCGGGAGATGGTGATGGACAGGGAGGCCTGGCATGCTGTGATTCATGGGGTACAGAGTCAGACACTACTGAGAGACTGAACTGAAATGAACTGAACTGAAAGATCTTTTTACTTTGTTTCACCTCCCTCTCATCTTTGATTCATGAAAGAACCTGGCATCCAGACTACAACAAGATGGTTATATGGACACATTAGTATACCATCTTCACTATCATCTGACTTTCTGAATAAAGTCCTATTCCTTGCTTCAACACTTCCTCCCTCAGATTCACTGGCCTCTCATGTGCCAAGCAGAACAAGCTTGGATTCAGCAACACTGTGTGTGTTTTGAGATTATTTCCTACCTCAGCACAATATAGGGATTTTATACTTCTTAGTGGAGGGAAGGAGATATCCCTCATCCAAGATAAGGAGCAGCAGCTGTGCTTTGCTTGAGCAGCTGTGAAAAGATACCCCACGCTCAAGGTAAGAGAAACCCAAGTAAGATGGTAGGTGTTGCATGAGGGCTTCAGAGGGCAGGCACACTGAAACCATACTCACAGAAAACTAGTCAATCTAATCACACTAGGACCACAGTATTGTCTAACTCAATGAAAATAAGCCACGCCTGTGGGGGAACCCAAGAGGGGCAGGTCATGGTGGAGAGGGCTGACAGAACGTGGTCCACTGTAGAAGGGAATGGCAAGCCACCTCAGTATTCTTGCTTTGAGAACCCCATGAATAGCATGAAAAGGCAAAATGATAGGATACTAAAAGAGGAAATCCCCAGGTCAGTAGGTGCCCAACATGCTACTGGAGATCAATGGAGAAATAACTCCAGACAGAATGAAGGGATGGAGCCAAAGCAAAAGCAATACACAGTTGTGCATGTGACTGGTGATAGAAGCAAGATCCGATGCTGTAAAGAGCATTATTGCATAGGAACCTGGAATGTCAGGTCCATAAATCAAGGCAAATTGGAAGTGGTCAAACAAGAGATGGCAAGGGTGAACGTCGACATTCTAGGAATCAGCGAACTAAAATGAACTGGAATGGGTGAGTTTAACTCAGATGACCATTGTATCTACTACCGCGGGCAGGAATCCCTCAGAAAAATGGAGTAGCCATCATGGTCAACAAAAGAGTCCGAAATGCAGTATTTGGATGCAATCTCAAAAACGACAGAATGATCTCTGTTCATTTCCAAGGCAAACCATTCAATATCACAGTTATCCCAGTCTATGCCCCAACCAGTAATGCTGAAGAAGCCGAAGTAGAACAGTTTTATGAAGACCTACAAGACCTTTTAGAACTAACACCCAAAAAAGATG
>SJYC01147875.1:0-12575 GCA_006408675.1 Madoqua kirkii
GGTGGGTGACAGAGAGTACTGTAGGCCCTTTGATTAATTCAAAGAAATAAGAAATAAGCCTTTTAGAGTTTAATGAAATCAGACAAAAGCTATTTTTTGTGTTGCTGTACAATCTGTTTTGGTATTCCTTGCATGATTGTAGGCCAGATATTTGAGAAATTCCTTTATTTGGGTGAACAAATATACACAGGGCCAAACCACGTTTAACAAATGAGAAGTAGCATCTTTTAACTTAAATGACTTTTCATTAAAATTGACTTCATTTTCATTTTCCCCCAGATGTGATAAGCATTTAGTGATTTATCTGTCTGGTTTATATTACTGTCATAGAAATGTTAACAGTTTCAGAGTTTCTTTCCATAACTAAAAATGCCAGATTTTCCCAATTTTTTTCCCATTTCCTACCATATTTTCACACGCATGTGACAACTATCATTAAAGCAAAAAAAAGAAAAAAATTATTTGAGGCGTCTAGTTCTATTTTTCTTTGCCTAGCCCAGGATTTGGACACAGTGAAAAACAAATCACATG
Source organism: Madoqua kirkii (assembly GCA_006408675.1). Classification (NCBI taxonomy): domain Eukaryota; kingdom Metazoa; phylum Chordata; class Mammalia; order Artiodactyla; family Bovidae; genus Madoqua; species Madoqua kirkii. Next base: position 532 of record SJYC01147875.1, read on the forward strand.
GCATCAATTAAAAATATCATTCAACTTTCATACCATCTTTAGATGAGTTGGTGTCTTTTAGTAAATGCTGATGTGTGTCCTGTTTTCTAATTTTATGTAAAACTTGACCTACTGGAGCTATTTTCTTCCTGGACATTTGTTTACAAAGTAATGACCTTGCATGGATCCAGCGGGACAAACAGGACTAAAACCTTGTTACTGCATCTTGGTTTAGTTGTTTATTTTCATACAATTCCTGTTATATCCTTTCTTTCTGGTCCCTAAAAAGACACCCAAGGAAGCTTCAGATCTTTCCTTCAGCTTAGATAACCTGGTATCCTTTTCCACAACACTTTTTCTTTTTTTTCCACAATGGGAAGTGTTTCCATATGAAACAGTTTACTACAAAATAAGCACGCAGTCTCTTTTTTTAATCTCAGGAAATTCTATTGCATTTTAGAATCTCCACACACATGCTGGGGTTGCCATAAACAGTCCGGGAAAACTGCTGTTAGCAAAAAACTTAGATCATAATTTGCCTGACAGAACAAAACAGCCAGGCCTTCTGGCTTTGTCCTTATGTATGTTGAGGGGTTATTATCAGTGTCGTGGCTTTCTGTGCTAAATACAGGGCTGGACCGTGGAAAATCAAAAAACAAACTGGCATTCGGAAGGGCAATAACTTTTCTCGAACATGGGAGGAATCTACCGGTCGCCTATTATTCCAGACTTACTTCTGCTTCTCTACGTCTTCCAGGGTAACAGATGAAGATGGGTCACCCACCTTCAGCTTGCAGCCTCAGAAAGCAACAGAAGACTTCTCTCCAGGAATTAGAAAAGGAAACCTGTTTGCTTTTCAGGTCTCGAGTCCCTCCCATAGAGATGAAAGGGGAATTAGAGTGAGTTACCTCTGTGGAATTGCCAAAGTGAAAAACGGGGTTGCTTTATCCAAGCTCTTCAGAGCTCTTTAAGGCTTGAAGGTCTGGATTGAAGTCCGTATAATACTTTCATTCACTAAGTCAAGATTGATAGCACTGGTGTTGTTTCCTTGGGGGAGAACCTATTTCCAGAAGGCATTTGGAAATAGAGATTGTCTTGCTTTGAATCATTTCCTCTGAAGCACACATCAGAAAAATGGATTTTATTTCCCCAGAATGAATTTTTTTGACACCTGATTTAAATTCATTAAATTGTTTCCCCCATAGAACCACGTTTCCCCACCTCTCATCTTTATGCCTCAGATACCGCTGTTTTTTACTATCTCTCCTGTCCTCAGTATAACACTTTCAAAAACAGTCACTGAGTGATATTTTGCCCTCCCTTCTAAATCACTTTATTTTGTGTGTCTTTCCTGAACTAAAGAATTTCATCTTTTTTTTAAATTGGAGTATAGGTGATCTACAATGTTGTATTAGTTTCTGCTGTACAGCAAAGCGAATCAGTTGTATGTATACATATATCCACTCTTTTTAGACTCTTTTCCCATATAGGCCATTACAGAGTACTGAGCAGAGTTCCCTGTGCTATACAGTAGGTCCTTATTAGCTATCTACTTTACACGCAGCAGCGTGTATATGTCAGTCCCAATCTCCCAGTTTATCTCTTCCTTCCTTCCCCCTTGGTAACCATAAGTTTGTTTTCTACATCTGTGACTTGATTTCTGCTTTGCAACTAAGTTTGTTCATTTATTTTATAAGGATAATTAAATTTCTTTCTGTGTTTTTTTTTTGTTTTGTTTTTAGATTTCAACTATAAGCAGTACTGTATGATCCTTGTCTTTCCCTGTCTGTTAAAGTCACCATATTTTTAAGCTCAAGCTTATCCTTCCGTGATACCACCAAGATTTCCATAAAAATATCTGAGATAGCCACATTTTGGACCAGAAATAAAATCTAAGTTTCTTTTCAAACATATTTTAAAATAAAATTGGATGGGAATCACTTGGAAATAAAACCAATTTGATGTAAGTTCTCAGCACAAATGAGATTTCCTTTGCTTTCTGCTTTTCCCTAGAGAACAGAATGAAAGAAGAAAAGAGAAAACAGAACCCGAACAGTTGCTGAGTGAAGAAGGCAAGAAGGTGAAGAAGAAATTGGCTTTGGAAAGTTAAGTTCTGACCCTTACACTGCTGCAGACATCCCAAGCCTGACGGCTTCTCCGAGACTCTTACAGGGACCTCCCAAGTAAATGTCAGAAGTTTGTTTTCCTTTTGCTGACTTTCACTTTTCTCTGCATCTGCATGTGGTTCAGTGTTAGTGGTTCCTTTTTGCACAATGGGAAGATTTTACTTAAAAAAAAAAACAAAAACCAAAGAGACCGCCATTCGCCTCATCTGGAGCCACAGGGCTGGCCATGCAGGTTTCAGCGCTGGCTGTGCACTGGGACATAAATCTTGAGGAAACAGCCTAATCCCACACAAGCCCCCACTGCAAATTCTATCCCTGGCATTGTGTTTCCTAACCAGCTCCTGTGAGTACCATATTGATCCTAAAAACGGGCAGTGTCTTAGCTTACAAGTTCTCCCTTTATGGAGAACAGAGGGCCAAGCCACAGAGCACGTATTACATCTTAGGGCAAAGACAGGGACCAAGTGAACCTCTTGGATGAATGTTGCCTGGTGTGTGTGCTCATTATTGTCTGTTGGCTTAGTCTGTCTGCCGGCTGTTTTACTGGTGTCTGATTAATCCTACTGGTCACCAGGGGTAAAGCCAGAGTTTCATCTGATTTAGGAACAAAACTTCCTCTCTTGAAAAGAAGGTAGTCTGTCCAGGTCAGTTCCCTTTATGGAGAACAGAGGGCCAAGCCACAGAGCACGTATTACATCTTAGGGCAAAGACAGGGACCAAGTGAACCTCTTGGATGAATGTTGCCTGGTGTGTGTGCTCATTATTGTCTGTTGGCTTAGTCTGTCTGCCGGCTGTTTTACTGGTGTCTGATTAATCCTACTGGTCACCAGGGGTAAAGCCAGAGTTTCATCTGATTTAGGAACAAAACTTCCTCTCTTGAAAAGAAGGTAGTCTGTCCAGGTCAGGGTATTGATCATTGGAAGGGCAGCCTTAGGGAGCCTGCTGTTTTAACAGCAACCACTTGTTATGATTAGTTTCATATATTAAAAAAGAAAAAGCTAACATGCATTGAATTGACACTTTTGTGGTTCCCTTGGTCTGGACGGTGCAATTGTTCTGGAAAACAATGTCAGCATTTTCGTTTGAAAGTGGAGAGTACAACCCTATTTCAAGCAGCAAAATTGCTGCTTGAAAAAGGAAGGTTTCCTTTCCTTCAGTGTCTAGAACTCTAGTCTCCCGCTCCATACTAAATCCAAATATATGAAATGAAAATGCAGGAATGAAAGAGGGTTAAATCAAGCAAGACGGCAGCAGCACACATTGCCCCAGCCAGCTCCCCAGTGGGGCTGACAGATCATTTGCAGAATTGCAATTGGGAGCAGATTCCTTGAGTCTTGGGAAAGATTGCCCTTGGGTTCTGATGGAGAAGTCTAGACATCATGTGATGTCCCTTCTATTCTGTCCCTTTGCGAGTAAAAAAAAAAAAGTGAAGTCGTTCAGTTGTGTCCGACTCTGCGACCCCATGAACTGTATGTAGCCTACCAGGCTCTTCCATGCATGGAATTTTCCAGGCAAGAGTACTAGAGTGGGTTGCCATTTCCTTCTCCAGGGGATCGTCCCTACCCAAGGATCGAACCTGGTCTCCCACATAGCAGGCAGACACTTTACCGTCTGAGCCACCAGGGAAGCCCTTCCTTTGCAATAGAGACAGCAGTTCATAGCTGGGTACATATCAGCCTGGAAAAACACCACCATATTTAACAGAATTGCTCACAGCCAAGTGTGATCTTGTGACTAAGTTCCAGCTAAAGGCTGAAGGTAGAAATGTTGTACAACTTCCAGAAAGAGTCCTTAAAGGAAGGGAAATTCCCTTCTTTGCTCTCTTTTATTTCCTGCTGACTGGAATGCAGATGAAGTGGCTGGATGCCTCACACTCTATGAATCTGTGATAAGGAAGCAAAGCAGCCCCCCATGACCAAGAAAACAGAGACATCCCACCACCTCTGTACACATGAGAGAGAGGTAATCTCAGGTCTTTTTCAAGCCACTTTAATTTGGAGAACTTGGTTTCACACAGATGAACTTATTTCTAACAAATGCAGGCACACAGGGAATTCTCTGTTCTGCCAAGTCCAGATCAAAGTTTGATAACCTGCATTTCAATCTGAATATCTGGACTCAACTGGAAAGGCAAAATGAAAAGATAAATGGATTCCAAGGGAATCCAGCCCCAGGTGACAAGTTGTCTGTGTCAGAAAGCTCTTGTGAGCAAAAGCTCCCCCTTGTTTTGTTGTTATTTCAATGTTTGACTCTTTGTGACCCCATGGACTGTAGCCCACCAGGTTCCTCTACCCATGGGATTTCCCAGGCAAGAATACAGCAGTGGGTTGCCATTTCCTTTTTTCCCATCCCAGAGACTGATATTTGGCAGGTGAATTCTTTACCACTGAGCCTCCTGGGAAGCCCAGAGTTGTCCCTACAAGAAGCCAAATCACCCAGGAACACTGGTCTTTCAGGTGGATAGTTGATTAGATAAAGAAAATTGATTCTCAACTGTTTTTTTATTTTTTGCTATTTTGTACCTTTGTACTACTTCTTTATCTGGTTACACCAGCCCTAGAGATAATAAGAAGGGAGATGTTTCAAACACCTTTAGACGAAAATAAGTAATAAAGGGTAGAGGTCTCCAAAGGTAAATGCCAAATGGTGAATATTTTCAACTTTACTAATTTTCTTTTGTGGGATGGAAAGGATATACATTCAGGAGTTTTGCTTACAATGTCATGTTTTCTACCACAATAAAAACAAGGCTTTCACTGGTGAAAAGAAGATGTATAAACCACTGAATCAATGAGTACACCTACACACAACAACAATGGACTTTTACGTGCAAAAGAATGAAGCGGGACCCCACCTCACACCATACATAACATTCAATTTAAAATGGATTTATAAATCTAAATATGAGATAAAATAGAGAACTCTTAGAAGAAAATATAGGGGTAAATCCTTGTGGCCTCGTATTAGACAACAACTTCTTAGACATGATACCAAAAGCACAAACAATAGAAGAGAAAAATAGCCATGTTGGACTACATCAAAATTTAAGTTTTGTGCTACAGATGTTGCCTTTAAGAAAGTGAAGAGACAGCCTCCAGATTGGCAGAGAATATTTGCAAATCATTTATCTGATAAGGGAAGTATCCAGAAGGCATAAAGAACTCTTCAGTTCAGTTCAGTCACTCAGTCATGTCCAACTCTTTGTGACCCTATGGACTGTAGCACGCCAGGCCTCCCTGTCCACCACCAATTCCCAGAGTTTACCCAAACTCACATCCATCGAGTCAATGATGCCATCCAACCATCTCATCCTCTGTCATAAGCTTCTCCTCCCGCTTTTGATCTTTCCCAGCATCAGGGTCTTTTCAAATGAATCAGTTCTTCACATCAGGTGGCCAAAGCATTGGAGCTTCAACTTCAGCCTCAGTCCTTTCAATGAATATTCAGAACTGATTTCCTTTAGTATGGACTGGTTGGATCTCCTTGCAGTCCAAGAGACTCTCAAGAGTCTTCCCCAACACTACAGTTCAAAAGCCATCAATTCTTTGGCACTCAGCTTTCTTTATACTTCAACTGTCACATCCATACATGCCTACTGGAAAAGCCATAGCCTTGACTAGACGGACCTTTGTTGGCAAAATAAAGTCTCTGCTTTTTAACATGCTATCTAGGTTGGTCTTTCCTTCCAAGGAGTAAGCCTCTTTTAATGTCATGGCTGCAGTCACCATCTTAGGTGATTTTGGAGCCCCTCAAAATAAAGTCAGCCACTGTTTCCACTGTTTCCCCATCTATTTGCCATGAAGTGATGGGACTAGATGCCATGATCTTCATTTTCTGAATGTTGAGGTTTAAGCCAACTTTTTCACTCTCCTCTTTGCACTTTCACCAAGAGGCTTTTTAGTTCTTCTTCACTTTCTGCCATAAGGGTGGTGCCATCTGCATCTCTGAGATTATTGATGTTTCTCCCAGCAATCTTGATACCAGCTTGTGCTTCCTCCAGCCCAGCATTTCTCATAATGTACTCTGCATATAAGTTAAATAAGCAGGGTGACAATATACAGCCTTGATGTACTCCTTTTCCTATTTGGAACCAGTCTGTTGTTCCATGTCCAGTTCTAACTGTTGTTTCCTGACCTGCATACAGGTTTCTCAAGAGGCAGGTCAGGTGGTCTGGTATTCCCATATGTTGAAGAATTTTCTACAGTTTATTGTGATCCACACAGTCAAAAGCTTTGACATAGTCAATAAAGCAGAAATAGATGTTTTTCTGGAACTCTCTTGTTTTTTTTGATGATCCAGCAGATGTTGGCAATTTGATCTCTGGTTCCTCTCTCTTTTCTAAAACCAGCTTAAACATCTGGGAATTCACAGTTCATGTATTGCTGAAGCCTGGCTTGGAGAATTTTGAGCTTTACTTTATTAGTGTGTGAGATGAGTGCAATTGTGTGGTAGTTTGAGCATTTATAACTCAATAATAAAAAGACAATCCAGTTAAAAGTGGACAAAGGATTTGAATAGATATTGCTTCAGAGAACATGTACAAATGGCCAATAAGTACACAAAAGATGCTCATTATTATTATCCATGAAGGAAATGCAAATCAAAACCACAGGGAGGTACTGCCTTGCACCTACTAGAATGGTTTAGAATAAAAAAGATATCTAAATACAAGTGTTCGTGAGGATTTGGAGAAATTGGAACCTTTCTGCACTGCAGGTGAGAATGTAAAACGATGCAGTTGCTTTGGAAAGAAGTTTGACAGTCCTTCAAAAGCTTAAAAACAATGGTCTATATGATCCAATAACTCCACTCCTTGATATTTATCTAAGAGAAATGAAAATTTATATCCAAACAAAACATATCCATGAATGTTTCTGGTAGCATTGTTCATATTAGCTAAGAAGTGGAAACAACCCAAATATCCATCAACTAAAGAATGGATAAATAAAAGTAACATATACAATACATACAGAAAAATATTATTCAGCAATAAAAAAGAATATGATACTGATACATATTCCAACATGGGAGAACCTTGAAAGCATTATGTTAAGTGTAAGAATGGGATAGGAAATGGTGACTCACTCCAATGTTCTTGCTTGGAAAATTCCATGGACAGAGGAGACCAGTGGGCCACAGAGTCAGACATGACTGAGCACACACACATGACACGTAAGAAGCTAGTCACAACAGACAACACATGGTATGATTCCATTTATATGAGATGTCCAGAACAGGCAAAGCTCTACAAAAGAAAATAGATTAGCGCTTGCCATGTGTTAGTGGGAAACAGGAATGGGAAGTGACTGCCATGGGATTTCTTTAGGGGCAATAATGCAAATATTCTAAACTTAGTTTGAAGTGGCAAGCAGAGACATTACTTTGCCGACAAAGATCTGTATAGTCAAAGCTATGGTTTTTCCAGTAGTCATGTATGGATGTGAGAGCTGGAGCATAAAGAAGGCTGAGCACCGAAGAACTGATGCTTTCAAACTGTGGTGCTGGAGAAGACTCTTGAGAGTCCCTTGAACTGCAAGGAGATCAAGCCAGTCAGTTCTAAAGGAAATCAACCCTGAATATTCATTGGAAGGACTGATGCTGAAGCTGAAGCTCCAATACTTTGGCCACCTAATACGAAGAGCTAACTCACTGGAAAAGATCCCAGTGCTGGTAAGGACTGAAGGCAGGAGGAGAACTGGGCGACAGAGGATGAGATGGTTGAATGGCATCACCAACTCAATGGATATGAATTGAGTAAACTCCTGGAGATAGTGAAGGACAGGGAAGCCTGATATGCTGCAGGTCATGGGGTCACAAAGAGTTGGACACAACTGAGCAACTGAGCAAGCTTGAAGTGATGGTTATCCAACCCTGCCAATATACTAAAACCATTGACTTGTCTACTTTAACGCAGGAATTTTATGGTGTGCAAATTAAACATCTCAGTAAAGATGTTTTTCATTTGACATTTACCTGACATGTAATATTTATTTGTGAGTTTTCATTACCAAAATATTTTCAGTGTTATGTTATTTCCTTTTAATCCCATGATCAAAACATTTACAAAATAAACTAATAGAATACTTTTGGGAAAAAGCATAAAGATGTTTTTTTAAAAGGGAAGTGGGGTTGACACAACAACCAAAATGAAATGGGCCCCAAAGCAAAGAGCCTGGACCGACCATCTGGGTTTTTTTCTCCCAGGACTCTTGATGCTAACTGCCTCATCTCCCAGCTATGGGTCCAAAAGCCTTTCCCCCTTCTGCATTTGGTACCTATGCCTTCCTGCCCGGATTGACTTCCCTGCACTAGTGTCCTGTTCGTTCTGTCAGCTCCTGTCTGTCCCCTGGCCAGCCCCTCTCTCACTGTGCCTACCCTGGTGTGCCTATATCACACCCACATAGTGAGAGTTTTCTTGCACTCTGTTATGATCTCAGTTGGACAGACATGGAAAACGAGGTCAGAGAGATGACCAGGCTCACATGGGGAGTAAATGGAGAAGGAGGTGTCAAATCTATCTAACTCAAGGGACAACCAGGTACCACTTGGCCTCAGCTGGCACTTGTTAACAGAGGGTTGGTGGAGGCCAAGATCATGATGTTTAGGTCTTATCTTCTGGGGCAAAGTCCCACCACTGCAGAAGGACTGGGTTATTTGAGCCCTTCCCCTCTGGGATCTCCTTGGATCCTTTTTATCCCAGTCTTCCCCCTAAAGATTGTGTTGCTTCCCACAGCCAGTGCCTGTGGCTTCCTGTGGCTACTGGAGGCCCACTTCGCTCAAAACTGTAGTGCTGAAGTGTCTGGGAACTGCTATTCCCCCAATGTGGCTCTTGGGCTTCCCTGGTGGCTCAGATAGTAAAGAATCTGCCTGCAGTGCAGGACACCTGGGTTTGATCCTTGGGTCAGGAAGATCTTCTAAAGAAGGGAATGGCAACCTGCTCCAGTACTCTTGCCTGGAAGATTCCATGGACGGAGGAGCCTGGTGGGCTGCAGTCCATGGGGTCGCAAAAGAGCTGGACATGACTGAACGATTGACACTTTGACTTCCAGGTGGCTTTTATCCTCTCACTGATGATGTGTGATTAAGCAAGGCCCAGCTTCCCTGCCTCCACTGGGGACGACTCTGAGGTGTAACTGACACTCTGCAGCCCCCTGTAGGATCAGGTAGAAGCCGCCTCTGAACAGTCTTGCGTGAGATCATATCCTTGCTTGGTTTCCTCTCCTGCCTTGTCCTGCTTTCCCACCTCCTTACCCATTTCCTGTGGGAGCTTATCCTTGCTAGACTGCTGGCCCGTGAGCCTTTGTTTCTGGTCTCCTGGGAAGGCTAGCTTGGGGCAGACACAGGTGAAGCCCTGAGCACAGCCCTCGCCCCTCGCACGCGCATTAGGCAACCCGGGCGCTAGCTCTGCCGTCCTAGTGCCCAGAGGTTCTGAAGGCAGCCTCCTCGTCTCCCACTTGACCCTCACTTTTAGCACTAATTCTTTTCTGACTCATTGGAAAAGATCCTGATGCTGGGAAAGATTGAGGGCAGGAGAAAAAGGGGGCAAAAGAGGGTGAGATGGCTGGGTGGCATCATTGACTCAATGGACATGAGTCTGAGCAAACTCCTGAAGACAGTGGAAGGACGTGGAACCCTGGCGTGCTGCAGTCCATGGGGTTGCAAAGAACTGGACATGACTGTGTGACTGAAAAACAACTTTGTTTTTTAAACTTTATTTTCAGTTTTTTTTTAAGTGTAATTAGAAACTTTCAATACAGTAATAATCCCAGCAAACCATTCAAAAGCTTTGTTATTGAACAAAAATTTCACATCAGGTCCACCAGGACGCTGGTCCAGCCCTGAGTCGCCCACCCCCATCACCCATTCATGCATATGACACTCCATAGGACAGGCAGGCTGCCATCCCCAAATCACCCACCACCTCGGTCTGGATGTCAAGTGGCCGGAAGCCACGTGGCTTCTAACTTGGGCTAGAAACTTCCAGAACTCTCTCCTCTGATAGCTTGAATTTACAAGCATTGCCACTCCCGTTTCACCTGAATGCTCAGGGCCAAGCTGCTGCCCCGTGCTCTCCACATCCTCCATGGAGCCCATGATGGCCAGTTCAGTCCTAAGGATGGGGACCGAGGGGGTACTCCCAGCACCCAGCCAGGCAGGGCTGCCTGCTGCCGCTCCCCCAGCACCACCTTCCCAGAGGTCCCCACCTCAAGCACCAATTCTTGAATGATGAGAAAGAGATGGAGAGAGCAGAAAACTAGAGATCAGAGATCAGTCTTGGGCCCTACCCCTGTCTGCTTTTCTTAAGAGCCAACCTGCTGTTATACCTTCCAGCAGTACCCACATCTGGCCTTGAAGGTGCTACCTGCCATTACAAAAGATTTTTAAGAAAAGATTGTGAGATTTTGAGAAAAGTTATATTCAGACCTCTAAGAAGCCAGCTTCCAATGTTTTGTCTGCCCTGCCCCCTAAAAATAAAAATAGCATATTTATTGAGAGTTTAATGTGTAAGTATAAAAAATCTTTTGTAATTAAATAAAAATATCAAATATTTATAATAGTCCTTGTCACACACTAAGGTCTTTTCAAAGTACTTGAAACATATTAACTCATCGAATCTTCTCAATAAACCTATGAAGCCAGCACTGTCAACATCGTCAGTCTCATTTTTATAGATGAACAGATGAGGTCAGAGATGCTGAGTAACTTGCCCAAGTTCACCCAAGCAGAAAGAGTAGAGCTGGGGTTTCAACTTGGTTAGTGCAGCCTGGAGTCTCTACTCTCAACTGTGAGGCTCTCCAGCCTCCTTATAATGTAGCAGAGGGGGTGGTCTTATGAGCAAGCCAAGGGAGCAGTCCCAGCCTTATTCCTGAGGGTCTGCTACGTGCAGAAGTCCAGTGGTCTGAAAGGTCGCCCCTCCCCTGTGTGTACACACGTACACACTCACTCATGTAGGTTGCTCCCAAGGCCCAGAGTTATCCTCTCTGGTTAAGCGTCTCCATCTCTGAGAGCTGCTGTTTCTCAAACCCACACAGAACAAGTACTTCTTGCTGTTGTCCCCCTCCCCAGACACACTCATTTCATTGCATTGTTCAGCAATTCTCCAACAAAGCTCTGATCCAGCCTTTTCTAGATAGACAGCCTCTGCTCTGCTGAAGATGGAAAGGATGACGTGGGCATTTTCGTGTCTCATAGCACACCTTGACTATCTCTCCAAGCGAGGAGCTTGGAAAGTCTTTGGAAGATTCATGGATGAAGGAGGAGGGAAAGAACCACTAAGTGGTTTCCAAACTGTGTTCTGAGGAATTCGGGTGGTCACTAAGGGTACTGCATGGCTCAGCACTGGTGTATCGAGAGAAGGGCAATGCCAAGTTGCTGGGAGTGGTGGGGTGTCTTTCTTGTAACCTTCTCCTGCCTCCAGGGTCCTCACTCACCCTCTTCCCACTTCAACCAGAGAAGCTCTGTCTTCATGTTTTGCACGTCTTTAAGTAATCTGCTGCTCAAACAGTATTTGAAACTCCATTTTCAAGGAGAAGTTAGAGGACTCCTCTCCCTGTAGCAGGTGACCTGTCTCAGCCACAGACACCCCACTTTATATCCTACCCTCTGATGACCTCCAATAGTCATGGCTCCCCCTGGAGGGTCTGTCTCTATTACAATCTCCTAATCAGATGCTGAAAACTAAGGTCATGGCGTATAGTCCCATCACTTCATGGCAAATAGATGGGGAAACAGTGGAGTGAGAGACTTTATTTTGGGGGGCTACAAAGATCAGTGTAGATGGTGACTTCAGCCATGAAATTAAAAGGCACTTGCTCCTTGGAAGAAAAGCTATCATCAACCTAGATAGCGTATTAAAAAGCAGAGGCGTCCTTTGCCAACAAAGGTCTAGCTAGTCAAAGCTATGGTTTTTCCAGTGGTCATATATGGGTGTGAGAGTTG